>JASDQU011404054.1:60966-82605 GCA_032191745.1 Picea mariana
TATATATATATATATATATATATATATATATATATATATATATATATAACCATCATTTAGAGACTTTTCCGAGGCTGACCTTGCATCTAACAAAAATATGAAATTTATAAATATTTTATTCTCAAATTCTAGTATGTAGTATCATGATATGTCTTCTCTACAATGTCATAAGTTTGACTAAATTTTGATGTGCCAAGTAAAAGTTATTATAACTTCCCCAAAACTTGATTTTTTCCTTTTCAGGATAGTGAACATGTATAGATTACCACATGATCAATTTTTCATATAAAATTATTAATTTTTAACTTGAAATACTATGGTATGTACCATATGTAAAACAACTAGTGTCGCTTGTTGGCCCTGGACCAAGTTTTGAGGAAATCTTGGTCAGGAATGACCACTTTTTGGACTTCGACGTAGTGATCGAGGAAGGAGCGCCCAAGAGGAGCTAAGATCATGGATCTCACTTGTTTTTTGGGCTTTGTGGACCCAACAAGGGGTTCCTAGAGTTTTTTTAAAGGGTTATGGGATGTCGGCCCATGGGTTCTCCCATGTTTAGGCCTTATTGTAAAATTATAAATAAGAATAATATTGTAAGGATGAGTAGTAGTAGAAGTGAAGTCTAACTGTCTTGCAAGGCTAAGTGCAAGTAGTTTTGGGTTGCTTAGTGCAACAGAATGTGTATGTAAGGCTTTGTTCTTGATAGAGAAGTGGGCTTTGTGCAGTGACCTAGTTTTGAGAAGGAGGATCTAGCGCTCAGTGCACAGATATTTTGTCCTTTGCGAAGCTTATCTTTGTGGCTTAGTGCACAAGAGAAGATGAATTTAAGAGATTCAGAAGAATAATAAAGAAGACGAAGTAGTTGGTGGATGTAGCCCCACAATGGGGTGAACCACATATATCTTTTTTCTCTGATGTTCTTTGTGCTATGTGTGTTTGTCATTTATATGCTTAGTGCTTTGTTATTATGTATGATGAATAGATCCGATAGTGCTTAGTGCTTACTTGTGCTTTATGAATGAATGCTAGATCTAACTCGTTGCTATGTGATAAGTGGTTGAAGTACTTAAGCTTTACTGTTACTGCGCCGATCTACCATAGGGTTTGTTCTGTGATGTTAATGAAGCTAATGATTTAATGATGATTGGCTTGTAAGTGTTAATAGAATACTCTGCGAAGTCTTGTAATCACAGATCTGTGTCCCAACTTGGTTATAGACATCTGAGTCTTGTAACCCCCCTGCCTCTACCTCGGGTGAGACTTCGCCTGCTTCGCAGGTGTTGTCGAAGGGGTCGGTAGTTAGGGTTTTGTTGGTGCGTTGTTGAATCATTGAACCATGGGTTTGCCCCTGTGACAACAAATGGTTCTGTTATCGGGACCTGAAACTGTGATTGTTGGGAACTGAAGAAAAGAGAATATTTATGCATAGATCTATTTTTGTGGTGTGTATTACTCTACTTGACTTGTGAATCTCTGTGCTAAGAAAGAAACATGATATAAAGAAAAGAGGTAAGATCTTAAAAGAGGTAAAGCTTTGTGCTTTGATAAGAGTAAGATAAGTGAAAAAAAAAATTGAAAGCATGAATTTAGGTATGTTTAATAGATTTCGTCCTAGTCTGAAAGCTAGGGCGTAATTGGAAGAAAGATTTTCTTTGGATAAATTTGATAGAAATAAAGAAAGATATGTTATTCCTATGCATAGAAAGAATTTTTGGACTAATAAGTGGATGTAGGAACCTAGAAAGATTTTTTGTAGATTGCAGGTCCAGCATTGTGATCCTAGTGCGTAGTACAGGAAAAGTTGGGGAACTTATAAGAGAAAGAGAGGATTGACACTATGTTATAACTGCAGAAGACTGGGACATCTTGCTAAGGAATTCCCTGGTACAGGCCCTGTTTTTCTTTGTTGTAAAATTGTTGGTCATGAAGTTGAGGATTGTCCAAGGATGATTTCTAAAGTCGAACAAATGAATATGAGACAAGAAAAATATCAAGAGACTACAGGTATGTTAGAGAATCATCAAGAGAAATAATCAGCGAAAGCTCGGACTATGTTATCACAGTTGAAAGAAACGATGAATGATCACAAGGATGTCAGTTTACCAAAGATCTTGAAGGTAAAACAACGCATAAATACAAGAATAGGAGACTTCGACATAGACTGTGTCTTGGATGAGGAAACACAAGTGAATATTATGACATAAGACACTTGGGAAATTTTGGGAAATCCTACTATGGTACCTTCATTAGGAAGGATAGGATTGTTTAAACGAAAGATGATAACCCTATGTGGAAGAGTTACTAATGTACCTATTATCATCCATGGAACATCGACTGAAGAGGAACTTGAAGTTATTAAGTTTGTTGAGAACAACACCCCGTTCCCACTTTTGTTAGGAAAGACTTGGATCGAGAAGGATCATATCATAAGGAAAGCAGAGGAAGAAGCTACGGAAAAGAAAAAGGAAGAACTGAGGGATTTCATAGCTACAAAAATAGACCGACTAATAGAAGAACGAGAAGATAAGTTGAAGTAACATAAGGCAAGAGAATCAATTGTCGAGGTTGAAAGAACGCAAGAAGGTTTGAAGGACCTATTTATGAAATAAAGAAGAATACCCACCCTAGACTTAATAAGAGAAGAGGTATTAACTTCAAACCCTTGGAGAGCACATCAGTAGTGCGAAGTCGCTACGCCAGGAGAAGATAAGAATAGGAATCGAAAGAGAATTCCAGAAACAGTTAGAGAGACTCAGATTTATGAAAGAAGGCAAGGAAGCTCGGTGAAAAGAAATCCAAGTTGGAAAATCTACAGGAAGTTACAAAGAACAAATGGAATACTTTGCAAGAGGCAGGATTGCAGTATTTGAAACTCATCGGAATAGCATAACCGCGCAGAATGGGACTTCGCCCCGATGAAGCTATATGATCGTTGGAGGTGTCCTGACCGTTAGAACGACGCTCCGGAACGGCTAGGAAACACATTTATGGGTGAATAGACTGCTCTTGGGACATTGATATCGCGCCATAATGGACAAATTCACATTAATGGAAACATTCCTGCCCATTGGAGGAATTTGTTACGACGCTCGCTTATTTAACCCATCGGACATTACACCAAGACCACATTTTGCTACCCATGATTATCTTAGACAAGAAGAGAAGTGATTGTGTGTCGAGCTCTGTTCTTATATGTCATTTTCCATTTGTCTACCCCGCTTATCCACTCGCCTACCCTGACCTATTTGTTAACAGTGAGAATGTCGATCGAGCACACTGAGTTAGAGAAGTCCATCGAGGAGGTTCTTAAGAATTTTATGGTTGATAAAGCTATGTCTGAAGGAGTACAAGCATCATCGACCAGGGGACTGCAAGCTTCCCCTTCGACTAGATGATGCTCTGGTTGTACTAACCCCGTGACTGAGAAGCGAAGTAAGCATCGCGAAGATATGGTGAATGTGAAGCAGATCCCGTCGATATTACCAAACTATATCCCACCCTTGGTTGGCGTGTTTAACCATGACAACATCCCACGGGACTTTGAGCACACATTGATCACTGCGTACATTCCAAAGGGAATACGCGTAGTGGGAAGTCAGTTGGGACAGATATCACTATTGAATAACAGTGATTTCAACCTTGGAGACAGAAAGAACTATGCCTCACTCACACCTCATAGATATTTGATGAAGACCACTGGGAAGAAGCCTTGCCTGGTCTCCCAATTATGTATTAAGGAGCTGGCACAGTCCACGATACCTAACGTGATGAAGATTCCCCATTTTAGCCAACACCAGGTGGTTAACACTTGTGTTAAACTCCTCTTGTCGTGCTACCATGGAGGATACCTGTGGCTCGACCGATGGATTATTGTGGATCTAATGCTGATCCACTGAATTATAGGATTGAGCATGGAGGGACCCGACCCTTAGCAGTTTTACCTAGGGAAGACCTCGGATCGCTCCCTGGAACAATGCATTAAGGAGGCTTATGGAGAATTTGAGAAGGGAAAGCAAGGCTACAAGGTAGCCTTTATCCAGGATGGCGTAATGTGCCTCTCTTTCCAACTCATAACTGGAAAGCTCGTAAGAAATAATTGCCCCATGCAGGTCACTGGGTTCATGGTGGACCTCGCAGCAAAATGCGTGGAGGGGATGTAGATGAATTGGGCAAGTTACCTCGTCAATGATATCGAGAAAGACTCTTGCAAAGATCAAGATCAGGGATACGAGTTCCACTTTAGCTAGCTACTCATATTGATTGCATTTGTTGCTTGGAAAATGTCAAAAGGAGCCACCTTCCCGAAGATCGAACCGTCAAATTCATTGGACGCCAGGTTTTCAACCTTGTGGTACACCAATGACATGTTGAAGAAATGGTAGTCGAACGTTGTGTTACATGCGTACTATTAGCAACTGAAAGTTACCATCGAGTCATTCTCGCGCATGACACCATGCACCTTGCACCAGTACAGACCAATAGCCAAGTTCCACGCAAATCTACATTTTATATATATAACTACCCACAGAGATGAGAGAAAGGAGGAGCTACAATCTTATTACAAGCTAACCGATGAATACATGGAGTAGATCACGAAACAATGGACGGAGGAGTTTCAGACACCTTTCGTTGATGTTGAACTCTCCGATGCTGACATTATAGTAATCCCCTTGGTCTCCTGGTTAGAGCATGCAGGACAGTCCAGTGTGAAGAAGAAGAAGAAAAAGGAGGAAGTTCAGAATATACAGACTGATGAGGAGGACAGCACCTCGAAAGAAAGAGGATTTGCCTCACCCACAGGAGGAGCAGGAGGAGAAGACCAAGTAGATGGACAAGGAGAAGGGGAAGAAGGATAAAATCAAGGAGAAGGTGAAGCTACACCGTCGAAAGATCCCCATACTGAAACAGAAACACCATGAAAGAGGAAGGTTTCTCCGTAGAAACCTTCGGCAAGAAAGAAGACCCACGCTAGTAAGCCCCAGCTAGAGGCCGCACTCACAGAGGATGATATCAGTCTAGTCCGCGGAGTGATGGAGGATGTGTCTGAAGATATATTGCATAGATATGGAGTGAAGAAGGAGGAGATGTATGGAAGGGTCGAGGAGGAGCTGAAGGAGATACAACGAGCTATTCAATTGATTCGCGCAGTACCTACTGTGCCTTCCTTGTCGAAGACTGCAGAATTAGGGGATGAGCCTGCCCCATTGAGGATATTAGTAGATGCAACAGAGGCTCGACTTCAGAAATTTCAAGAAGAAAAGGAAAAGGCTACAGAATCCCTAAAGAAAGAGAAAGAGGAAGTCTTAGAGAAACTACGGGTTGTGTGATACTGTGTAACCGCTTACGAAAACGAAAAAGGTGAGTTTTGGGTGATGCTCAAGGAAGACAAAGAAAAGATACAAAGAGAAAAGGACCATCTTCTTGCAGAGAAGACTGCAGTCAACAAAGTGGTGAGCAGAGCACTTCGCTATGTGTCGCACTTGGCACAGGAGGAACATGAGGCAGTCGAGGTTCAAGTGATGAAGATCATTGAGGCCATCCAATAGCTTCAAGCAAGGGTAAGGGAGTTGGAGATCCAAGAAGTACCAAGCACTCTACAAGAAGTGCACGATCAGAGGGAGGAATCTGCTAAGAGTGCAGTCGGAAGGATCAGATACCTTGCCTCATAATGCAAACAGCTAAGGGACAGAAGCACGCAAACCTACAAATGCCTCACAGAAGATCCAGAGATTAGGAAGTTCGAAGCGTAGCTACAAGAGGTGCAACATCAGGCACTGTCAGTACAGGCACATATGAACTTACTCACTACAGTCGAGAGAATGAAGAGATCACAAGAACAGCGCGCGGTCCAGCAACAGATTACTTCCATCCAAGGCAGGGTAATGGAAATCACGCAGAAGCTGCAACATGTGCAGGATGAAGCCTGCAAGGTGTTCGAATAAATTGAAGGACAAGGCTCGCAACTGGACCATGTGGTTGCTACAGTGGAACAATGCCTGGAAGGGCATGTTACAGAGCAGATGATTCAAGAGATTGCTTAGCAGGAGGCTCAAACAAAGAATGAATTCGAGGCCACTCAATTGAAGCTCGAGGCCTTTGAAGTAGTGTTTCCCAGACCTGAGTGACTCGGGATGAGTCACAGGTGAGTGTTGGGGGCCTGTTGGCCCTCGACCAAGTTTTGAGGAAATCTTGGTTAGGAATGACCACTTTTTGGACTTTGATGCAGTGATCGAGGAAGTAGTGCCCAGGTGGAGCTTAGATCGCAGATATCACTTGTTTTGTGGGCTTTGTGGACCCAGCAAGGGGTTCCTAGGGTTTTTGTAAAGAGTTATGGGATGTCATCACATGGGTTCTCCCATGTTTAGGCCTTATTGTAAAAGTATAAATAAGAATAAGATTGTAAGGATGAGTAGTAGTAGAAGCGAATTCTAAGTGGCTTGCAAGGCTAAGTGCAAGTAGTTTTGGGTTGCTTAGTGCAACATAATGTGTATGTAAGGCTTCGTTCTTGATAGAGAAGTGGGATTTGTGCAGTGACCTAGTTTTGGGAAGGAGAATCTGGCGCTCGGTGCGCAGATATCTTGTCCTCTACGAAGCTTAGCTCTGTGGCTTAGTGCACAGGAGCAAATGAATGTAAGAGATTCAGAAGAATAATAAAGAAGACGAAGCAGTTGGTGGATGTAGCCCCACACTGGGGTGAACCACATATATCTTGTGTCTTTGTTGTGCTTTGTGCTATGTGTGTTTGTCATTTATCTTCTTAGTGTTTTGTTATTATGTATGATGAATACATCTAATAGTGCTTAGTGCTTACTTGTGCTTTATGATTGAATGCTAGATCTAAATCGTTGCTATGTGCTAAGTGGTTGAAGTACTTAAGCTTTATTGTTACTGTGTCGATCTAACTTAGGGTTTGTTCCGCGATGTTAATGAAGCTAATGGATTAATGATGATTGTCTTGTAAGTGTTAATAGAATACTCTGTGAAGTGTTGTAATCACATATCTATGTCCCATATTGGTTACAAACATATGAGTCATGTAACCCCCCTGTCTCTACCTCAGGTGAGACTTCACCTTCTTCGCAGGTGTTGCCGAAAGGGTTGGTAGTTAGGATTTTGTTGGTACGTTGTTGAAGCATTGAACCTTGGGTCTGTCCCTGTGCCAACATCGCTCAAATTGGATCTTTACAGAAGTAGATATGTATGTTTTACCAGGAACACCTATCTCAAACTTGTTTTAAGATTGATCAAAAACCCTATCTTTATGAATTTGAAATTGTTAACACAGGTTCTACAATATGTCTTATCAAACTCTTGAAAATTTTGTAGTTTGAAGTTTCACCAAGTTTTTTTTATAGTGGAAATTCCAAGATGACTCGTTTGAGACTAATTTTAGGACTCGTAAAAAACCTTAACTTCCACAAGCTATATCTCAGAAAGTATAGTGAACCAAAACTTGAAATTTTTACAACAATTACTTAGCTATGTTTCCTCGGGATATTGAAAATTCACAGTCCTCAACTTCACTGAAAAACATTATAGTGAAATTTCCAAGATGACTCGTTTGAAGGAGTAAAAACTTAGGATCCTATGCTCTGAAACCATATATTAAGCAACAAGCACCCAAATATCCTGAAAATAGAAAGAAAAGTAACTCCATGCCTTGAGAATTATATATAATAATGAAATATAACTCTATTCAAGGGGGAAACCTCTTTTTACTTAGAACAAATGTACAAGATGGGATGATTCTAAAACTAGTTCTCCTTGGTATATATAGGAGACAAAGGGTATAATTACAATTAAAGGGTATAGTTGAAAACACTAATATAACAATTGAGATGTAATAACTCAATATCTAAGGCTTTATCTAGTACTTAAAATGGAGCTTTATGCTTAACATGGGGCTTTGTCTATGGCTTAACAGGTTCCTTAGGTGGAAACTTTCTTCATCTTTTTTCTGATAAAAAAAATTTGAGATTGTGATTTTCCTGTTTCAATTTATGATTGCACTGCTTTGTATATTTTGACTTCTTTATTTATCCAAGTAGTTTTGGACCATGATCTTTTAGGAGAGAAATTTCCTCATCTTTTTCCAATAATTCGTTGCCAAACATATTCTCAAGATCTCTATATTTTTCCCATTGTTTAGCTAGTTCATCCTCTAACTTCTTAATTTGTGAATGCATTTGCATGTCACTTTGATATTCTATTAGAGTAAAAGTGTTGTCACAATATGGACAATCACCTCTTTGATTTTTAAAGGCCATGTAATTTTTAATCTCTTTTGTGCAAAAGGGACATTTCTCCAAAAAGATAGAATTGCTTGTGGACTTCATAGCTCATGGTTTTGTAGCCGATAATTAGTTGGTACACTAATTCAAAGGTCCCACAAAAATGGCGTGCTTTAGTGACTTTCTTCACACTTTCACTTTCTTTCTTCGCTTAGACTTTTTACTTTTCTCTTGATTGAAATTAAGGAATTAATTTTATAACCCTTTAACTGAACCTTGGAATATCTGTTTAATAACAATATTTGACCTTCTTAAGAACATATCTTAAGAACTTAAATAATTTCACCCTTTATTTACTTTAACAACAAATATCTTATAAACTTTAATATTTCCACCTTTTGTATATTTTTAATACTTCCACACTTTACCAATATTTTCACATTATTCACTTTTCAATTAGAACTTTTTGCACTATTTAAGTTATCAATATTTTCACATTATTCACTTTTACACGACTTCATATAAAACTTCTCCTAGTTTATATCCCTGTATTAACCTTGTGACTTCTCACAATGACTAAAACTTGTCTTATCCTCCAGGCAAAGAGACATTTTTTCATGTTATTCATTTTTTCATGACTTCTTATAAACCTTCTCCTAGTTTATATATTTGTATTAACTCGATGACTTCTCGCAATGCCTAAAAGTAGTCTTATCCTCCACATAAAGAGATATTTTTTTGATATACTTCTTGCTATAATCCTTAAATATTACTTGACTTTTTACAAATCAATTTTTTATTTTATTTTAAGAGAGATTCAATAATATTTCCTTCCAATTATCTCCTTACGTCTAATGTAATACCATACTAATTTTGGTGTTGGATTCATTTATCGGCAAGGACTCCTTCTCAATTCAATATTTTTATTCACAATCATGATATGATATATATATATATATATATGGAATTATGGAATCATTTGATTGACTTGGTACTTCTTCATGTGCACTTGAAAACTTTTATTTTTAATTACCTTTTCTTACCATGTATGAGGAAATTGATTTTACTTATGCCAATTATTGAATCTTCTTCTCTTTAAAAGTCACAAGAAAAATAAACTTGATCACATATCAATGAAACAGCTCAAAAAAATGTACTTGACCAGATGCTAGTGGAAAAACTGCTCTAATACCAATTGAAGCAAATGTGATGGTTCATTTCATGAAATCATTCATAAATGCAACATAAAAAAATCTCATATATTAATATTAAATAATATCTATTTATTATATGAATATATATGAGATTGATGATTAAATGATTACAATGGATACAACAAACATGTATATAAATACAAGTAAGGGGTGATAAGTCATGTCCTTCAGAAAAATGAGTGATTATCATTAATTACAATATAATAAATATAGAATATTGATCTATATGACTATTAGTACAATCTAAATTATTATACATCATTACATAATGGTAATATACTTTAGGTATATTACAAGTGGCTTATATAGGTATAAATGCAGGTCTAATGCACCCCCTAGTCAAGGATAAACTTCAAATATATAGGGTGACCTGTAATTAACTATGACAAGTCAATATTCCCATTATATATGGCGACCTATATGCACTCTCAATCAATTGAACCTTCATAAGTGCAACTATTCCTACATTACGACGACTCCTCTATATCCTATTCAAAATATTCCTTCTTTCCTTTGAAATTAAGCTTTTATTTAGTGTTTGCACCAACACAAACCACTATTTTAGTGATTTGTATTGGTCCTTTATTTGTGGATGTGAAAAAAAAAATGAGAAGAATGAAGAGACAAATGATAAAATAAGGTATTGAGAGATTATTTTGACTATAGATGAAAAAATGGTAATTAATCTTGATTAAACGATCTCTAATAATCACCATTATTTCCAAATTAAAAAATTGGAATTAATTTGAATTAATCACCAAAGGATGAGAATTAACTATCGTTGTGTCAAAAAGCACCTATAAAGGTGGAAAACTAGATTTTGTTTGGGTTATTGTTCTTTTTATCTATTGGGGTTGAGAGCTAAGGTGTCAGAGAGAACCAAAAAGTTGTTTTCACCCCCATATATTTTTTTCTCGAAGTAAGAAAGGGATTGATTGCTGACCATGGTTTTCATTTCCAAGGTATGTGTTAATCAACATAAAACTTCATTTTTTTCCAAAATTATTCAAAGGTTTGTATATTACAAACTACTTGCCTCTTGCTATAATTTTTTTCATGGATTATAGAATGATTTAAGAAGTTCATACATCTATTTTTTCCAACAATATTTTATGTTCATTTTTTTGGCCCTAGATTTGAAGTTTGAAGTTGGTCATTTCCTTGCCAATATGTCAAAGACTTTAGATCCATTTTGGTAGAGTATGGTGAACTTGAGGATGGGATAAACATAATGAAATTGAGTTGTAAGCTATGTGGAACGAAAATGAATGGAGTATACCATTTCATGAGAATATCAGGGCATGATGTTGTGCCTTGTGATAGATCATCCACAAAAATCATTCAAGTTATGCATGAGGATCTTTGTGAGTTGGATAGAAAGAATGTTGAGTCAAATGCTCAAAAAGCTCAAAAACTTGAAAATCTCTAGATCCTCCAAAACCATAAGCACATCCAAGACCAGGGATAGTGAGAGGGACTCATGGGTTTGACTTCCATAAATACCTCGCCTTTTTTTTCTCCTAGAACTAGGTAGGGGTCACAACCTTCCATTCAAATAGTGGTTTAAAAAATAGAGAAGGAAGAAGAAGACAAGGTTGTGATGAGGTATTTTTTTGGAGTGGCATACCTTTGACTATTGTCATGAACAACCTTTTATTTAATGGTATGTTTGATTCTACCACTATTGTTGGCTCTAGGTAGAGATCCCCTGCCTATGAGGAGTTGCAAGAACCACTCCTTTAAAAGGAAAAGGTCAATATAGGGACTTGATTGGAGGAGATAAGAAAGCCGTGGGAGGCCACTAGATGCATGGTGATGTCCAAAGGTTAGATAATGGGAAGTGAAAAACCTTTCTTAATTCCCTAGTAAAGTGTCCCAATGG
Organism: Picea mariana; assembly: GCA_032191745.1. NCBI lineage: Eukaryota > Viridiplantae > Streptophyta > Pinopsida > Pinales > Pinaceae > Picea > Picea mariana. The sequence goes on from JASDQU011404054.1 coordinate 72,294, forward strand.
CACAATGTTTATGAAATCCATTGATGCATTGGCACATGTTAAAGTGTTGATTTTTCTATATGAGATGATATAAGATAGATGTATTATTATAGTGATGAGTGTTTCATATATAGATAAAATATGGTTACCATCCATGAAGGAATGCGTCCCTTGGATAATAAATAACTATTTATTATTATTACTTATTATATATATTATTTAATAATCAATAATTATATTATTAATTATTAATCTAGGAGAATGTCTTCCCGATGTTGTCCAAACATCAACCCTCCCTCTCAACGAGGGAGACATTCTACATCATGTCAAATTTGTCTCTGAAGTGTACAAACTTCACCCTAGAATCATGACACTTTTCTATCAGTCCTCGGAGATGTCTCTCTCCCACTTGAATCGAGGGGAAACTCCCCCTGCGGCTCTCCCTCTGAGCCAACTGACTATGTCTGAGATCAAGCTCACTTTGGATTTTCATGTGATAACATATATCATCTTGAGTCTTTATCATTCCTTGTCAAATCACCATGACTAGAAAAAAGACCACACCAGGGTCGTTCACCACAGGTACACCCCTGTAAGTGATTGTCATCCCAATGATAACTGACACGTGGAAAGAACCTCAAGCACCTTGAGTCCATATTATTCTTTTTCATGATCAAGGAAGGAATACACATGGGCCCATTTACCACAAGTACACCTTTGTGATAAATGTATCCTATCTCCCTTAGTCTGCAACCCAATCTAGGAGAAGGTATGCTCGATGCTTACTCATGACATTCACTACAGGTACATCCCTACGGGTGAAACTCTGCCCGGTGTTTCCACACATTAGAGGAACACTAGCACATTGAGTCTTTTGTTCTTTGAATAATATGCTTGGGTCATTCATCACTGGTCAAACCACCATGACTAATCCTGGGAGAATATATGCCCGATGTTTAAACATCAACACTCCCTCTTATCTAGGGAGGTATCTTTCCATGATGTCTTCATCTAGTAGTCCACTAACTACTATGTAATCAACTAGTAGTACACAACTACTACCATGCCATCGGTAGCTCGAATCATCTATCACAGTATCTGCAATCAAGTAGCACACAATTTCTCCAAGTGACCTGATATTCTCCATGACAATCAACTAGGAGCATAAAACTACTACAATGCCATCCAATAGAACACAATTGTGTTGATCCATAGTAGTACACAACCACTACTAGTAGCACACAACTATTGTTCAATGACATACACTCATTGCCAGTGGTACACAACCACTGTAGTATCACACAACTATTGTCTAGATACACACAGTCTCCGCTAGTGGTACACAACCACCGTAGTAGAAAAAGGTCTATCACACATGGAACTCCCATGTGGACTTCTATAGGCTACTCCCTCTAGAAACACTAGGTTCAACTCCCCATAGTGTGAGACGTCAAGGTCAACTCCCTTAACGTGTCCTCATGTGTTTCCACAAGGGACGTGTCCTCATGTGCTCTCCACAAGGGAGGTTGGGCTATAATACTAAACCCACTTATCCCTCTCGGATACGTGTCCTCACAAATCAACTCAACTCAATCACAAAGGAGTAGGATATGGACTTCTAGAGGCTACTCCCTCTAGAAACACTAGGGTCAACTTCCCATTGTGTGTGACATCAAGTTCAACTCCCTTAACGTGTTTTCATGTGATATCCACATGGGATGTGTCCTCATGTGATATCCACAAGGGACGTTGGGATATAATCCCAAACCCACTTATCCCTCTCGGATAAGTCAATCAATCACAGAGGAGTACAATCTGGAGAATGTCTCAGGATGCTGCAAACATCAACACTCCCTATCAACGAGGGAGGCATTCTCTACCATGCCAACTCTGTCATGGAAGTACTTGAACTTCGTCCTGGCAAGGGGTTTGGTAAGAACATCAACAACCTGCTCATTTGTAGGAAGGTATTGCACCAATACTTCCTTCCTTTGCACCATGTCTCGGATGTAATGGTACTTGATCTCAATGTGTTTCGATTTGTCATGAAACACTGGATTCTCTGAGAGCTTCACACAACTCTAGTTATCACAATGAATAATGGTGGAATCCATCACATGTCCAAATAAATATGCAAGGATCTTACGAAGCCACACTACTTTGTGTACTACCACACTCAATGCAATGTACTCTTCTTCTGCAGTGCTCAAAACCACATGAGTTTATTTCCTGCTACACCAGAAAACCATGGCAGATCCCAAAGTAAAGCAACACCCAGAGGTGATATTCCTATCCATTGTGATCCTTTCCCAATAAGAATCATTATATCCCTACAATCTCATGTCAATTTTGGAATTATATCTCAGACCATATAAAACTGTGCCTCGCAAGTATCTCAACACATGCTTCACAACAATCTAGTGTGTCTATCTCGACTGACTCATAAACTGGCTAAATGCACTCACTGCATAGAAAATATTTGGTCTGGTGTTAACCAGATACATCAATGATCCAATCTGCTATTTGTACATGGTTGGATCAATCTCTTCGGAATCGAAGAATACACACTTAGTTTCTTCAGATTCGTCACCATTGGTGTAGCCATGGGCTTATAGTTCAACATCCCAAACTTCTTCAATATCTCAACTGTGTACTTCCCCTGACTCAAGAATATCTCATCAATTATTTTCCACACCTCTAGTCCCAAGAAGTAGTGCATCATAACAAGGTCTTTCATCTCAAACTAAGAGCCCAACGCATACTTACATTCAACAATAAGGCTCTTTGTACTAGTGAGGAATAAATCATCAATGTAGAGGACCAAAATCAGAGACTCGCCATTAATAGCCTTGTAGTACAGGTTGGGATCAACAACAATTTTTTTGAAGCCCAAACTCATCAGGTGTCCATCAATCCTTGCATACCAAGCTCGAGGTGTCTGCTTGAGTCCATGCAGGGCCTTCTTCAACTTGCACACATAAGACTCCTTCTCATGTATCATGAAACCATCTGGTTGTTTGATGTATTCTTCTGCCTCAATCTCTCCATTGAGAAAGGTTTTCTTCACATCCATATGATGTAGTCTCCAACCCATGGATGTTGCAAGGGAAATAATCGTCCGAATAGAAGTGTATCAAGCAACAAGAGAAAATGTCTCCTCATAATATATTACCTCCACCTGAGAGAATCCTCTAGCAACAAATCTTGTTTTTTTCTTCTCGATGCTTCTGCCATCTATGTGTTTGATCTTATAGATCCAGTTGGAAGTCACTACAAACTTCCCCTTAGGTCTTAGAACAATATCCCACACATCATTCTTCATGATGGACTGATACTCCTCCATCATGGCATCTCTCCAAACTAGCTGACTAGATGCCTCCTCATAATAGGAAGGCTTGGAATCAATGATGTGGTTCATAGTTGCAGCATAGCATGAATATATTTGAGGTCTCTTTCTCTCTTGGAAGGTACCATGAGGAGTTGCATGTCCTTTTGTCTCCTGCAGAGTCTGACGATCCCATGGAAGTCTCTTCTGAACTACTGCAATATTTTTGGGAACATCAACTAGAGCTACAGAATCAACGGGATCAATTGGATCAATTGGCTCAATTGTCTCCCTCTGAACTATTGGAGGGTGAGGGGGATAAGGCACCATCTCTTCCTGTCTCTCACTATTAATCTCCATGTGAGATCATCTAGATCTCTTGAAGGCTACCTCCTCCTCAAAGGTAACATCTCTACTCACCTCAATCTATCTCTGAATAGGGATGTAGATCTAGTATGCCTTTGAAGACTCATTGTACCCCACAAATGTACCCTTTCTTCCTGAAGGATCTAGCTTGGTCATTTTCTCCTTAGGTACGTGAATGTATACTGGACACCCAAATATCCTGAAGTGTCCAACCTCAAGCTTAACTCATGAACTATGTCCATACTAGATATCTTGTGGTTCCCTCGTGGAACACATGTCTAAGACATATCGAGGTTCTCTCATGGAACCAATGCGTTCGCTAGGACACATCGAGGTTCCCTCATGGAGACAATGTCCCCCAAGACATATCGAGGTTTCCTTGTGAAACCAATGTCTTGGTTCCTTCATCTGACCGTCTGAGGCATGTCAGTATGAAGTCCACATTCCATCCTACTAGTCCACACAGGACCCTCCGGGGAGAATATCTCATGATGTTGCCTCAAACATCAACACTCCCTCTCAGCGAGAGACACATTCTATGCCACACCAATCTTGTCCCGGAAGTACACAAAATTTGCTCTGGACAATTGCTTGGTCAGAATGTCTATAGTCTACTCATCAATAGAAATGTACTGAAGTATAATAGCTCCTCTTTGCATCTGAACATATTTGCGTACTGGGTGACACCGCATATCCACACTTGGAATCCATCTAGATTGGCTCTCACATAATATGAATGTAACGCACCAAAGAAAACATACAAAGAGAATATACCACTCTTCAAACCAATACACGATCCATGCTCTCGTGTAAATTAATATACACATGTTGTTCGAATATATTGAGGGCTAATGCCACCAACAAAAGAAATTTCCCCTTGTGTTGCGTAGTGATATTCGTTGCCAAGGGTTAGAGTCATGTTGATTCCCCCTAGGGAAAATATCTCATAGCGATATAGTATGCAATTTCTTGTGAATATTGTTGATCCAGATGGATAGCAATGACCACCCACCTATTCCAACAAGCTCAAAATAGTTTGTTGGCAATTTACTATTTTTAGCAGTTTTTTAGGTCCCAAACTTCTAGGGCCAGTTTGAGGGCCTAAACGACATTTTTTCATGATCGTTCACCTCAATTATAGTCAGAGGCTTTGATGGGGCCCCCTAAATGAAGCTCTTCGTCGATACCTTTTCAACAAGCTATCTTGTAGGCCCCAAATGAAGATTGTATGCCAAAGTTATGCTCCCTGGAAGTTGATTCACCAAACTACCCAAAACAGGGTCCACAAAATTGTTGTCTTTTCATCTTCCGGAGTTAGGGTTTTGGATTTATTTATGTTAAAAAGGCCTTTACGGCCTCATTGTAACAATCATATTCTTGCGAATAAGTGTAGTTGTCACATCTCTTCTCAGAGATAAGCTACCACCATTATAGCGATCTTTCACTCTGTATTTCTACAGTTTTGTACATTTCACTATTAATAGAAATTGTGTATTACTGTATCTATGTGTTTATGGTTATGTCTCTGTTATATTATTGGATATCTGATACATCTCTGTACATTTATTTATTATATATCCGTTCTCATTTCATGCCAAGAATAATCTGGATCAGTGGTATCAGAGCAAGATGCTCTTGATCATTTTTCAATGCATGTCCCCGAAGAGGTACGAGTATAGAAAGTTGGGCCTCGAGCTTGTCTCTCTTGAGGAAAATCACTCTCTCATGCTCAATAAACCCTCCATGGCAGAAGAAAAGAAAAAATATGGAGCATAAGATTCTATTAATCTATTGCTTGAGCAAGCTCTCATGTGACAGAGGGATGAAATGATGGAGATTTTTTCCCACATCCTTCAACGCCTATCAATAACAACAAGAACGTCTTCATCGAGAGGCCACTTTGGAGGCACCTCGCATTTCAGGGTACAATTTAATTTTTATATTTTCGTATTTGAAGGTCAGATAGATGTGAATGCCCTAGAAAAATGGTTAAATATGCTATAAGGTTATTTCTTTGTTCGCAATTTTTCCAACAGGGAAAAGATCACCTTCACACTTCTTAAGGCTTTCGCCCATGTCAAACATTGGTGGGAAAGTTACTGGGAGAAAAGTTCCACAATGGAGTCTGGAATATATGGGGTCGATCCCACTTGAGAATTTTTTGTGGATGCAGTCAAGAAACAATATTAACTTGTTGGTAACTATGACGACCAGTACATGAGATGGACCACACTACGGCAAGAGAGGGGCCAAACAGTGTCGGAGTTCAAAAACATTTTCCATACCTTGCGCACCAAGTTGGGTATCAAAGACTCTGAATGGCATCTGGTTCTGAAATACCGTGGGGCTTTGCATAGGTACATCCAAACCAAAATGGATTTCCTGGACATCTCATCACTAGGAGTTGCCTATCGATATGTTGTCAAAATCGAGCAGAAATTTAGGCACCAGAACAAATGGGATTTTGTGTTAAGAACCTGAAGAGATCTACAAATATAATCACCACAAAGACTGAATACACAATAGATCCACAAAGAAATATAGAAGAAACCACACTTTATTATTACCAAACCCTTGAGGTAGGGCAACACCATACAATGGATCCTATTATGGAAGGGATCCTCTCCTATTCACTTGCCTCTTCGAGGGGGCATCCTCCTAATGAGCTTCAGCTCCAAATACAATACTTCTCTTCATGTCTCATTACATTGCTTGAATCCCTTTATATAGTGCTACCATCACCTAAGAACATTCTAGAGGAGGAATCTTCTAAAAGTAGAACCTTCTAAGAAGTCCTCTTACATTTATTATATATAATTACCCATTTATTATATCTAACTACCATAGTGAGCCTTATTTAATAATATAGTGGATCTAGTCCACCTTACATTGAATGACCTCCACTATTATCACTATGGGCCCTCTGGTCCCCCCCACTACCTCTCTAGCTACCTTACATTTTGGGTCTGCAAATCCGCAACAACCAAAGTATGGTAAAGACATACCTAACAACCAACCTCCAGAAAACCATTCCAAGCCACAGGAAAAGAAGGGTAACGGAAAGACGAAGGACACTAGAAAGTGGTGCAATTTTCACAAAAGCCCCTGGCACAACACTTATGAATGTCTCTCAAAACAATCATTGGTGGATAATATCAAAGAAAAGGATCTGAAACATGATTCAGAATCTGATTCAGAAAATAATAGGAGAAGACAGATCGTTGATGTAGACCCCACTGCTATTGTCGCGACCGCAACAATTCAACCAGAAAAACCAACATATCTTGAAGAGGGGGAGTGCCTTTTTCATTCACAGATGTGGGTGAAGGGGACCCCGCTGCATTTTATTGTTGATAGCGGAAACTAGAAGAACCTCATCTCAACAGAGGTCATCAAACATTTGGGATTGTCGACAACACCATACCTGCAACCATACAACATTGGGTGGCTTTGTCAGGGACGTGATCTTCGTGTTATCCAGCAGTGTCTATTGTCATATAACATCCATCCCTTGAAGGATGAGGTATTATGTGATGCTGCCTTGCTGAATTTCTATGATGTTCTTTTGGGCCAGCCATAAATGTGGAAGTGCCATGTTATTTATGAGTCTCGACCCCATAGTGGCATTGTTACTCTGGGGGGTCATCTCTAGAGGATACCAGAGATAGTTTCGACCACTCTCTCGCCTAAACAGTGCTGCAAGGTAATCTATCATACTGCAAAATTCATCCTCTTCACAATATGTTCAAAAGGTGAACAAAAGGACACTTCAACCACTGCAGCCTTGGCCCAAAACCTTTCTTTCTAACAGTTGTAGAAGAGAAATAAGATATTGTTTCTTCACCTACAATGGTACCTACACACTTCCCAGTCAAGCCAAGATACACAGGTTAGTTGAACAGATTAAATCCCTCCAGCAACAGGTTCATGATAGTCTCCAACAAGCTAAGCAGTGCAACTTCTCCAGCAAGGAAAGCAGCTCACCAAGATTCAGATTCAGTGAACGCTTTCCCCTCTCCCCCAAGAACTCAACGCAATGGAGACCATTTATTCCTAAGGAGGAAGGATTGATCCATCTATTCCAACTGGCTCAAAACAATTTGTTGGTAATTTACTATTTTTAGCAATTTTTTGGGTCCCAAACTTCCGGGGCCATTTTGAGGGCCTAAATAAAGTTTTTTCACGATCGGACACCTCAATAATAATTAAAGGATTTGATTGAGCCCCCTAAATGAAGCTCCTCGTCAATACCTTTCCAACGAGTTATCACGCCCCAAATGCAGATTGTATGCCAAAGTTATGCCTCGGGGAAGTTGATACACCAAACTACCCAAAACGAGGTCCACAAAACTGTTGGATTTTCATATTTTGGGGTTAGGGTTTTGGATTTTCTTTATGTTAAAAAGGCCTTTGGAGCCTCATTGTAACAATCATATTCTTGCGAATGAGCGTAGCTGTCACATATTTTCTCAGAGATAAGATGCCACCATTCTAGCGAGTCTTTCACTATGTATTTCTATAGTTTTGTACATTTCGCTCATTAATGTATTACTATATCTTTGTGTTTATGGTTATATATCTGATATATATTTGTTATATTATTGGATATCTAATATATATATGTACATTTATTTATTATATCTCCACTCTCATTTCGTGCCAAAAATAATTCGAATCAATTGGTTTCCACGTAGTTAAGCTCGTCGTGTTAACAAAAACTAAACCATGAGCAACTGGGTCTCCGAGCATCCCTGCATTTGTTTACATGCTCCACAAGGTTGTAGTAATCTGCCCAACTTTGAGTGGGACTTCAAGGCCATGGAGTAAATCATGTCTTAAAAATCTCTTGATAGGGATGGGTATCCCACCGATACACTGCCTCTATTATATCCTGGTTGTTTTCAGGCTCTCGATATAGAATCCTTGGTCCTTGAGAATTGTACAATGTTAACCTAGTTATATATGGTGTTAGTCGTTCGTGAGCTTCATCTACGGAAACCGGTTGGGAAATCATAGCTACCACTCCACGAAACTCTAAATCATGTGGCAACGCCATACTCCACTCTAAAATCAAGAAGCTTTGCCTTGTGGAATCTAGAGCAATTGGTCTCGTTCGGCTAGCACAATAATTGAAAACAGAAAATTTCAGACAACAATGATCTTCACGCAAATCCTCGGTATGAACGTCTCATACACCTCTTAAAGTATTCGCCAAAGCAAATTCTTTTTCATTTTCCTTTCATTTTCCTGGGCCCTCCCGTGAGGGAGTCAAGCCTAGTCCCTTTCTGATACCATGTTGATTTTTCTATATGAGATGATATAAGATAGATGCATTATTACAATGATGAGTGTTACATATATAGAGAACATATGGTGACCATCCATGAAGGGATGTGTCCCTTGGATAATAAATAACTATTTATTATTATTATTATTACTTATTATATATATTATTTAATAATCAATAATTATATTATTAATTATTAATCTAGGAGAATGTATTCTCGATGTTGTCCAAACATCAACATAAATATGTAGCATTGTTATGTGAACTATTGGACGAATTTGTATGAGGTAGGTGTGCATCATGTGACACAAGTATTCATGAATAATGTTTATAATAATTATATGGCCATCAGCAAGTTGCCAATGGAGAGGCACCCCACATTGTTCTAGACTTTGTGTGCTCCCCATTGCATTGATTTGATGCTTGAGGATATCAACAAACTCACATTGGCCAAGGTGACTATTGATCAAAGCAAGCACATCACCAAATACATATGTAACCATGCATTTGTCCTTAATCTCACAAGGTAATTCACATGGAACAAGGAACTGTTGCACCTTGGCATTACACATTTTTCCACCAATGTCATTTTCCTTCAATGCTTTCACTATTGTGAATTGGCACTGAAGAGGATGGTCCTTTTTTATGAGTGGCGTGATTGTGCATATAAAAACACAAATGGAAAAACCATCGCTAGACTCATGAACCAAGATGGCTTCTAGGAAGGAGTGGAGGAAGTGTGCATGATTAGTGAACCTTTGGTAAATGTTATTCACTTGGTTGATGGGGAAAATTCCACAATGAACTACTTCTATGAGGCCATGTATAGGGCCAAAGAAGCTATCATATCTTCCTATAAGGAAATATGTTAGAGAGCTGATGGATTTGACAAACAAATGATGCTCAGGGAGAGGATTAATCACTGATGGAATGGGACAATCTATTATCCCATTCATGTAACAACACTTTTCCTCAACCTCACCTTTTCTTATCCATGTAGTTTTGATTTAAATGGCAAGGTTATGGAATGGTTCCAAAATAGTCTTCAGAGTATGCCCCCCCTTGCAAATGATTGCATAATCATTAATAAAGAGATGGATCTATATAGGAACACCCTTAAACTTTTTATCTTTGACATCGTTATATAAGAAAGAATATACTTTAACGTCAAGAAATAAATTTTAACTTTGAATTTTAGTTGTAACATCTATTTGTTTTGTCACTTGTGGTTGTGTTTTACTGGATTGAAATGTAATTTGTCATTTCTCTTTTTTCCTTATTTGTTCTAGATGTCCAATGGAAATATTATGGTGGAAAAGCACCAAATTTATAGAAATTTGTCATTTAGGTGCTTA
>JASDQU011404056.1:14919-30246 GCA_032191745.1 Picea mariana
CACTAGCTCTCCTTCACAAAGAGGCGGGGGGGGGGGACTTCTTCTCAAGGGAGAATTACAACCCCACCAAATCCCCCTCAAGGGTACTCACGAATGATCTCATTCTACATGACCCCACATGGCCCAATATGCCTACCAAGCTACCTTCAGATATTCTAAAATTTCAAGAAAAACTGAGGGAAGATCCCACCAACCATCTCATGACCTTCCACTTATGGTGCTCTTCAAACAACATCATGGATGACTCCACCCTCTTAAGGTTATTTCAACGAACAATCACTCATCCATTAGCCAAATGGTATGTGGACGAAAAATCAAGGTCCCATGTGACTTTTGAATCCTTTTCCAAATCCCTTCTTGCCTTTTTTCAACTACCAGTATGCCATGACACTGGTTTAGAACTGCTCTCTGAGTGCAAACAAACCTAAACTATGCATATTTCCGACCACATCCATGAATGGCGTCGGCGATGTAGTTTATGTAATGAAGAAACCACCAAAGAACAACATCTCGATTGGTTTCTAAAATCACTCGTCTCCATACTTGCCAAAGATGTGGCATCCACCTTCCCCCAATCTGAAGAGGAAGCCATTAGCAAGGCTCAACAGTTTGATCTCATTTATGCTCGGTCGCAATACTTATACACAGTATTACCTGATGCACCCAGACCCGTACCATTTGGCCAGGACAAACCCAGTATGTCTCACGCTGCGGATGGGTTGATTGGTACCACGACACACCACAACCCATACATCCAACCACCACCTATGTATGGTGCACCCACATATCTGCAACCATATGGAGGGCGATCTTATTACCCTCCTCCCCCTTACCAACAACCATATCATGTTTCTCCCCCTCAACCCATGAGTGGACCCTCACCGACACCCATGATGCGCTCGACCTTTCAACCAAGTTAAGGTTCCCCTTCTACCTCATCATATAACCTGGGCACTAGTGAAAGAGATTCACCTTCCTATGTGCCCTACGGATCGTTACCACAAAACAATCCATATTTTTCATTTCTCGGTCCCCCACAACCAGTTTCTCCTCCACACGGACAAGCACACACCAATGTTAACTTTGTTCAACCCTCTCCCATTCAACAACTTCATACTTTTGAAAATTTGAATACGAAAAATCTGTCCCATCAGTCGAATAATGCCAAGAAGAAAGGGAAAAAATGAAACAATAATAACCCAGGACCAGGGGGAAATAACCCCCAACAAAACCAACTTGTTGGGGGAAACCAAAATCAGAGTAACCAAAACCCCCAAGGGGACACTAACAACAAATGCCAAGGGAGGAACAACAACAAAAACCTCTGGACATTTTTCCTTGCACTATTTGCGGTGAGCATGGACATTATATTCACCATTACCCCCAAATTGTTGACTTTAAACGGATGAAAGAATCAATAAACGTTCCATGAACTCTAGCATCGCATGCCCCTCAGCAGGCCCCACAACAGTATTTGCAACAACCACCCTCGGTCGTGTTGAAAAACCATATTACACAACAAGGTGTGATGAATCTCCAATGGGAGGTACATCCTGCCCCACCACAAATGGGACAGTATCAAAACCCATGACCCATCCACCCTAGAAATCTGATGGATTGCAATATCCTACTCACTAGCGAAGAAGAAATTATTCTGCAAATGTTCGGTTGTCAATACAGTGCGCCCCCTAAATATACTCCCACCACTTCGGAAGTTGCTCTGGATACAACTGAAAAAACCTTGATGATTCCATGCCCTAAAACTGAACCTACTATTTGTATCCCTCACATTTCGTTATGATGGAATGTCAACAACCCTCAGGCTAGGACAACACACAATTACAGTCCAGTTGATGACTTGGCACAATCTCTTGCAGCCATGTCTGTATTAAAGGTCCTCCAAACCTATCCAACTCAACGGAAATCCTTAATTTCCGCCTTGGGGGCAGTTGACCCAGTTGATACCAGACTCATCACATTTGATCTAGATAGTAGTGAACCTTGTCTCCCCGCATTGGTAGATTTCCAGATACTAGTCAAGATTCAGAACATCGCGGTTCATCGGTGCATCATTGATGAAGGTGCATCCACATGCATCATGTCCAAAACTATATGGTAGAAACTAGGCTCCCCTGAGATAGTACCATCTTTCATCACATTAAGAGCCTGTCATGGTTGACCATCCTCCCCTCAAGGGCTCTTTCAAAATCTCCCCCTTGAACTCGGGGGAAAAACCATCCTCATCAACATTGAGTTTATCGATGCCCCACTTGATTACAATATATTGTTTGGACATAGCTACATGTACGCTATGAAGGTAGTGGCCTCTTCTGTGTTTTGATCAATAATGTTCCCCCACAATGGGAAAATCGTCACCATTGACTAAATTACACATTACAAGCCTAACCATTTCACCAACATCGATAACATCTTGCCTCTTGTCTGCACTAGTTCCGATGCTTATTCACTCATTGAAATGGGCCCCGAAATTTTCAAGGAGCCATCCTTGTTGGGGGCATACCATGGAACACCACCTCTCATACACCCTTCATCACAAGTGTGTGTCGTATCTTCTAATGGAACTAACACCAGAGACACCATTCCTCCCACTGAGGCCTCTACACACCTCGATGTCCCACCAGTTGAAGAAAGTTTACCTCAGAGATTCCCTAAGAACCCTACTAAACCACTTATCCCTGATTTCCCCCTCCCGCAGGGGAAAATCCCAGTTTGGGAGACAATTCCCCAGGCCATCACTCAAATTCCCTTCTTCTACCCCCCACTGGAAGTACAATCTTTTCAATTAGACGCAACGCTTACCCTTCCCAACATGGTACTTTCCATCCATGTATGGTATCTACACCCACCCACGATGGTTCCTCCACCATCTCTCCCTCCTCGGTCAAAGGGAATCTCGATGTTGATTCCAGTACTATCTCCAACCATGCCACCCTCACCCCTAATCGCCAACACCACTGCCACGGTTGGGGGAAGACGGAAGAATAAAGATCCCACAACTCCACTTCCTCCTCAAGTTCATCCTCCTTGCGCACTCTACGAAAGAGAGGGACACCTCACTAATACATGCCCTTCTCTTCCCAAGTTATGCAATAGAATCCAACTCCCTCGAGCAACCACATAGATCACCGCTTATCCAAGCATGTCTAGTACTACTACTGCATCTTCCATTGTAGGCAGTAAAGGGTTGTGAACCAAATTCGCTTATGCCATCTATTCAGAATATAGCCATTACACCCACCATTGCCCAGCTCTACCTCAATTTCGCCAAACCTTGGCCACAATACGCCAAATTTCTCATCCCGATCCCTATCAACCACTCCCTATTGAGGCTCACATTACTGATATTCGATATATTTTTTCATCGGTACCTGAGGGAATGAGGTACCCTCCACAGTATCGGGACATTCATTTTATGTCCAGTGGTCCCTCGCACCCTGTACACGATATACCATCTACGTCCTCGCTACTTGAGGACAATAACACCTACCCATTGATGGTTCCCCTTGTCACCTCCCAGTATCCACTATATTCTCTCATTTTCCACTATGACGAAGACATCTTGGAGGAATTGACTACCCCTGATTGCCCTTGGAATACGCTCCATCATCGATCACTTTTCCTCTCACAAGAGGTCTTTCACCCACCTGATCGGTAGCCCCAAGCTCCCATAATCTTTCAAAACACCTCACAACACTCTCGCCAGATCACCAATAGTGTTAGTGCAAATAATGTGCTATTGTGGGCCCACCATCCATATATAAGCCCTTTTCCCCAACTTCCACACTCAGTTACAGGAGGCCAGAGCCTATGTTTCCTGATCCATTTTCATCCACGGGATCATGGTCCCACCATCTACACAGTCATGTTCCCCAGGTCACCATCTGAACTTGGCCCCGGGGGAGCATTTTTCTCACATTACACCCAGGTACGCATGATCATGTTCAAAATTATCAAATAGTTTTTATATGTTCTTTATCATCAGATATTGTTCACATCGGGTATTTGTTTTTTCATGTGTACAGGTACTTGGTCACCACAAGAAACACAACCCCTTCATGTATATGTTCGACACTGGAATGTAAACATTCCCTCTGAATATCAATTGCATCTCCCAGTCACACACTCTGACATTTACCTTTAGGGTCCTTACATCTAGTTATGTAGTACCATCACCTCAGCTGCACTTTGGTATTGTCACCTGGTAGCATTCTCCCCCACATGAGTTTTCCCATTCATAGTTCCCCTTGGAAATTTGACACTCATACTGCTTTAACCCCCTAGGGATGGGAGTCCCAATAATCTCATGCACTTCCGAGAATAAGCCACATGTTTCTTCTCATCATCTTGCTAGCTTTCCCAATGGACTCCCAGGCTATTTCATCTTGGTTCTATTTTGACTACACCTCCATAGTATCATTAACCCCCCATTTCATCCACAATCAGTTTTCCCTACTGTAGATTTCCCTCTATTCATTTCCCTCATACAGAAACCCACTCGTGGGACCCCCATCCTCCATGAGTTCTCCACGCAACTTGAGCCCTCACAGGCCAAGCCATATCGCACTAGGGCACCCATTTCTATATCTGTACAGTCATCCCAAATTATTCTTTATTTATTTGGTAATTGTAAAAATTCTTTGTTTCCCGCATTTACATATCTTTTCGTCATCACCCTTGATGACCTTCTTTTCCCAGCAACACAACCCATGTCACCCTTGGTTAGGGAATCCACTCTCCTTTGCTTATTTTGACATCGTTCATAAACCTCGAGTATCCCACAATCCATGTACTCCTGATCTCTAAGATTTTCCATTTTGTCACACCTCTGGAACAATTTAACTCCATGTCTAGTCGTCCCCCTGACACTAGATACAATTTTACAGTTGCTACCAATCATCCTTCAAACATACCCCCAACCAAGGGCAGTCTTGAGTATCACCGCATCTCGACTTCATTCATGTTCCCTGTCAGTTCCTAATCTTATCTCTGTGGATTTCATGAAACCCTTTGCTTCTTGGAGTCACATCCCCCTTTCTGTCAACATCCACACAGTTTCTAGAAGGGAGACAATATCTTGACTCTCATTACCTTTACAATGAAGAGTCTCGGATGGCACAAACAGAACCATCATTGTTCTTTTATGTCATTGACCCCCATAACATTCGACTTAAAAAAAATATCATGTTACGGTGGGTCTCACTATGTGACTGTTGCAATTGTTTTATACTAATCGATGACCTCTGAATTTGTTAGTCTATCAATGCCTATTTGTGGAGTCGGCNTCAATGCCTACGAGTCATCAACACTTCTTACAGGCGTCCTTGCCTCTTTTTAGAGTATGTTCACCATTCAGAATTTTCATCTGCCATTATCAAACCGCCTTGGAGGTCGTTGTAGTTATCTACATCAACATACACCCTCAGTTACTGTCTTACATTTTGAGTTACATGACTCGAGCATAGGGCATGTCCGCCTCGTTTGTATACAAAATTTCTTTTTTTTCTCCCTAGAGAAAGATTTGGGTCCCACAGTCTCCCCTCTCCCTCCAACAAATCACTCTTGCAGTTCCTCTCAACACTCTTCATTAAAATGGCACTCTCAGTCATTGATGTATTTTGGCTATACATATGCTCCTAAACTCACACATTAGGGGGCATCCGTTATCACTGAAATTTCGTCTGCAACATTGCATGCAAATGGTTATAGAAATACAATAATACCAAACAATTATTAGTTCACCTGCAGCACCAAAATGCGTTTGCAAAAGGCAAAAACTATACAATTGGGAAAAAAATGACATGCGCAAACTCACTAAAGGAAGCACGAGCACAGTGCGCGGGCCAAAGACACCCTTAGAGCACACAATGCACCATATGCGTGATTGTGTACGAGAAAATACGTGCACTCCTATGAACAATGCATTTATGGTTCTTGTCGGCCCCTCAACCACTTATGGACTAGCTCCCAACTTGATTTGATCTTCAGATCTGAGCTAAATCTGAATGGTGGGATGGTCAAGGACCAAAGGGTGCCATAAAGGGCCCCTTGTTCACACTAAGAACCAGTTGAATATTGCCTTGAAGAAATGTTATAAAAGGAGTCCATGGGTGCACTAAGAAACCAAGATCTTCATAGTATTGTTATGCTGCCTCAATTCTCCCTTGAGAATCCTCTTTTATCCTAGGAGCATTCTAGCATCATTCCAATAGGCCATTCCACTCACCTCTTGAGGGAATAGACATTGATTTTCTTCATCATTTGCCATTTTTCTTCCATTGTAAGAAGAGATCTCCATTAAGGAACTCAAGATCCCTCCCAAGGAGGAAGAGGGGACTCATATGTCCTCATTTTTCTCTACGGTGTTTTTCCAACTAATGTCGTTATCCATTGGTGGCATAATCTTGGTCATTGGTTGATTTTTTATGGTTATAAAAGTTTCTTGAATGCATTCTAGTTTTATTTCCTTAGTTGTTTTAGTTTGTTTACTTATCTATTTCATGTGCTTGGCTTGTTTAACCCATGCACTAACCTCTGTCTTGTCTAGAAGGCCCAACTAGGCATGCAACTTCCCTTGCTTTGCTCACCCAAGTGACGAAACAGACACAACACCCCACATGGATTTTGGTCTCATCATCCTGAATATCATGGAGGGAGTTTGGGCACGTTATTCCAAGAATATGGAGAACCCCAAGGGGAATGGGAAAGATGAGTATTCTCATAATGGGAAGAACGAGTAGCCTCAGAGTGGTACTCATGGTGGTTACCCTTGATGTGCAGAACAAGTTTGTGGACTTGTTGGGATAGGAAGTTCAGTTTTTGGGTGAGGGAGTTTAGGCTTAGGTTGAGGGAGTTCATGCTTTTTAACTTAGTGTCCAACTCTTCTAGGTTCTAATCATGGGTGATAGGGGCCATTGTGGAGGCTTAGGTAGAATGATACCTTAGCGATCAACACAAGATAAGGAGTCTATTGGGATAAGTGGAAAATAAGGGTGTCGAGTCCACGTAAAAAATGGCTTAAAAATGATAGGTTCCACGAAAATCAGGACAAAGAGAGGAATCCAATGGGAGAGGTCCCAAAGGAGGGTTTCAAGAAGGGGCATTGTGTCCATGGAAAAAATAGGATTAAAAGTGATAGGTACCACTGCAATCAGGACAGAGAGAGGAATCCAATGGTATAGGTCCCAAATAACAGTGTCAGTTTTTTTTTTACTCTTATGGAGTTATACTCCAATTTGAATACTTTTGCAGCTTCAGAATGCCCAAATTATTAACAATAAAAAATGTGTAGTCAATTCGCAACCAAAATGCAGGAGGCAAGGTTGTGCGGCCAAAAAATATTGTTTGTACCTTGTGTGGTATGTTCCCCCCTGGTTAGGGTTTGTAGGGTGCCTATGGACAAGGGTTTTCCCTGTGCTATAGATCTCTGATATATGTGTGGGGTCAAACAATAGTACTCAATATAATATCTCGGGGAACCAACTTAGGAGGCTCGACTGTACCCTTAGTTGTACTACCCAATTACTAGGTAATAGAGAGTATCGTCTTGAGTATTATTCTTGGTGGCACTATAACAATCAGGTAGTCGATTGGTTAATCTATGGAGGGTTTTAGGATACCTAAGTCAGCTTGTATACATGTGTTGTCTGATGCGTTGCCACTTGAAGGGGTACCAATAGGGGTTACAAGGGTGTCCAATAATGTGATCTTAAAAACCTCTTGTATTCCATGCGTGTATGCTTCCCCGATTGCGGATTTATGCACTAAAGGATAGATAACTGTATATTAAAGACGTTGAAATACGTCTCTACCTTGAAAAAATTTAACCCACAATTCCTGCCCAGGAAAGTGCTCTAATACAAACTTGTAAGGTACCGGATGTAATATATTATGTAGAAATGGGAATATTTAGCAATTATCAAGGGAACATCAAAATATTGAGAGAGCAATACTAGAAATAATACCTTTATTCAAAGAAAGCAATGTTAACTTGCCTCTTTGAGGGGGAAACCTCCAGCAGAGAAGAGTTCTATTACAATACTTTCTTAAGACCAACTTTCTCATAGATCCTACTCTTATTTATACTAATTCTATTTTCTAAAGAACATTCTAGAGGAAGATCTTTCTAGAAACAAAAGCTTCTATTAGGTCTTATTACATTGACTTGTTCACATTTATTTAATAGACCTTATTAACTAATGTGGACATTTATTACATGGAAAATATATCATGCTAACTAATAACCAACTAAGAGGGGTTAGGATCAAATCCTAACATCATGACTTATCATTTATTACATAGACTTATCATTTTCATGATTATCATTATTGCATTATAATGCCTATATTACATAATAATTTACCTATAACTATTATTATATGATAATAAATGTAATATACTTTAGGTATATTACACTTTCTCTTACAAAAGATACAAATTCTACTTATGCACACTTAACTATTATAGACAATGCCCTAGGATGTTAACAAGTGATTTGTAACTTATGTGTTATCGATTTTTTTAAATTCAACACAATCATTTATATGATTTCAAATGAATTTAATTTTGTTCAATAGACAAGTACATCCAACCATAAAAAATAATCATTAACAAATATGCATAAAATCTTAACTTTTTGTTGACAAAATAATTGCAACATGTACAATAGAGTTACAAGAAAGCACAAATCCATCTCATAGACAAAAATCTCCAAATATGTCAAATTCTTCAAAAGAACCAAGCTCATTCTCTTAATGATGTTTATAGCCTCAAGCTCATGCAATAATATAGCACTTACACTCAAATAACATAAGATTTCCTTAAAAGGTGGATAACTTATAGATAAGTGCAATAAGTTCCAAAAACCTCCCTCTCATACATAACCTTGAAAGCATATGCATCCACCATTATAAAGCATACTCATCCACCATTATAATTGACAATCATGTAAAATATGTGTATAGTAAGTGCACTAATAAAAACTAACTATGTCAAGCATTAACTATCTCGACAAGTTATTGATGATGTTCAATTACATATTTAAGGGTAGTTGGGCTTGATCCTTGTTCTCTAGATATCAACTTTTACTTGAAAAACAAGTCTAGATATACAAGTCATAATTTGTCCTACAATAAAATACATGTTAGTAACACTTGCTCAAATTTACAAGTGATGAAGTGGCAAAGTTTTCCCTATTTTGCACCTCAAATTTACTTTTACAACACAACATACACTAGAAACATCTCAATTACATATGCCGACTAAACTTTACCACTCCTAGATTTTTCACTACTATTTTTCATGCCGACTAAACCTTACCACTCCTAGATTTTTCACTACTATTTTTCATGCCGACTAAACCTTACCACTCCTAGATCTTTACAAGGTCTTTTAATATCTCTCTCGCCAAGTTACGCTCTTACACTCAATACAATATAGCATCTTCCAAGTTCAATATGATAGCAAAGAGAGTCTTCTCATATTAACATTTCTAAGAGGCTATGGTTGTTGGATCATTTTCCACCATGAGCAATTCTTTGTTGATAAGATATGAATTTTTGTGAGAAGCAAGAACACTTTATTTTAAGTGACTTGTTTTTTATGTTTGTCATTTTCCTTCTTTTGATATAAGAAGTTTTTAATGCAAATTAATATCATTATGATATTAATTTTTGTTAATATAAATTTATTAAGTATTAAATGAGATTTAACAAAATGTTGACAAAAGCTTCTTAATATTTACAAATGCTTAAATTGACATGGATATATTACACTTTATCTTGTTATTATTATTATTTGTCTTTTTTTTTTACATTTAACATTTTACTCTATTTATTTTCCATATTATTTTTGGAGTGGACGAAGGAGATATGTAATGTATGTAAGTCATGTTCATGTGCAGGTTACAAATGGTATAAGTAAATCTAATATAATATTTTTTTTTAATTAAAAAATAATATTCATAATATGAAAATAATAGAAAAAAAACATTATATATATATATGTGTGTGGACAAACTTAATTTTTGTAGGGAGTTTATTTGTTTGAGGTGAAGCAAAGTTCTATCAAGGCCGTCACCCATTCAGTTACAAACATGTTCAATTTCTGGTGAGGAATGATTGTTATCCTCACCACCTTCCTTCAATTTCCATAAATAACATGATAAACTCGTAATAAATATGTTGTAATGACTTCGAACCTATATGTACTGGAAAGTTGCATTTAATTCAATTAAATAACAAAACTACTGCGTAAGAAAAAAAATACAAAAACAGGCAGACAGATAAGTACCTCACATACTAACACACGGACCGATCAATCGACAGAAAATGGATCTTTTTACTCCGAACGAGACATCAAACCCTACTTTCTGACCGATAATCTCAAGAGACCTAGAATACATTGTATCGTGATGGACCAATTGGAATTTGCGCTTTTGAACTGGGAAATCTATGTCGCTGCTGAGTTTGCAGCGGGTTTTCTCCACTCAGAGATGGCATCGGCCATGGCTTTGTATGAACTCCCCCCTTCCGCCAACGCAGCCATGGCCTTCTCCTTCAATTCTCTTGCTGTAGCACTTACATTTATGCCGCCTTCTCCCTCCATCAACTCCTTGACTGCTCTCTCTACTTCCTCTCTTCTTACAAATCCATCGCTGTCCATCTTTGCTTCAATGGCCACCTTGAACTCATTAACTAGCAGAACCCTATTTAGCTTCTGCTCAGCAAAAATAGGCCAAGCGATCATGGGAACTCCATGCGAGATGCTTTCTAGTGTGGAGTTCCAACCGCAGTGAGAAAGGAAACCGCGGGTGGATGGGTGAGAAAGAATGGGAATCTGAGGAGCCCACAAAGAAACCACGAGTCCCCGATCATTGGTTCGGCTGTCAAACCCTTGAGGCAAGAGCTGGGAAACGTCTTCTTCCTGGATGGAGAGAAAAGTGCTGGAGGGACTGCGCAGCACCCACAGGAACCGATGCCCGCTCGCTTCCAGTCCCAGAGCGAGTTCCGTAATCTGCGCCCTCGACAGAATGGCTCCACTTCCGAAGGAAACGAACAGAACCGAAGAAGGCGCTTGGTTGTCCAACCACTTGAGGCAATCTGCTTCGTATTCAACGGGCGACGACGATATGAGCGGCCCAACAGGATAAACGCGGGGGATTCGATCAGCATCAGTGGGATTAATCTTTCCTGTCTGCAGTGCTTTAATCGGTTCGATCTCCAGCTCCTCGAAGGTGTTTACCAAAATCCCCGTAGCTTCGGGCAGGCGCGAGCAATGCTGCACGAACCAGTGAAAGGCATCATCAGACCTGTCCTGAACGGGAGTCGGCAGATCCTTGGCCGGAATCGGCGTAACTCCCGGTACCTCTATGTTCAAATCCGCGTCTTTAAACGAAACTTGAATCTCCGACACCAGTTTCGGAAGGCATAACATGAGAGAAAGCGCAGAAGCAGCCGAAGGGAAGAATATGTAAGTGGGTATGTGGAGCTTAGCGGTCACATCGAACATGGTGGAACAGAAAAAATCAGTGATAAAAGCAGAGACGGGCGAGGCGGAGTCGTCAGTCTGCAGGGATGTGAGAGCACTCTCTACGAATCCTTTCGATTTCTCCAGGAGCTTTGATATGAGGGTTTCCACCTTCATGTGATGTGCCTCCTCTTCTTGGATTTCCACATGAGGGAGCTGGACGAAGCGGATGTCCAGACCCTGTGAGGACCTTATGCGCTCAGAGTAAGCTTTCTGCAGGCGAGAACCAGAGAGCATCCATTTGCACGTAATGAAGGTAACAGTGAATCCATGGTGCGCGGAGAGGCGCTGAGCGAACTCGGCGAAGGGGATAAGATGGCCCATTCCCCCGCTGGGAAAAATGGCGACATGCGGCTTTCGGCTTCCCATTCCCACTGCACTTAATATCTTCACAGGACGGCACTGAGCAATATTTTAACTACTGCAGCTCCACTTATACTTCAGATACCTAAGCAAGGGAAGCGTTACTAGTTATGCACTACACAGAAAATTGTGCCTACCATTAGCATTTGGCATGGATCCATATGTGTGGGTAGAGGGCAAAGTGAGCACTTCCCCAGAAAATTGTAGTCAAATGCAGAGATGTATGAGAGATGTATGATTATAATTTAATTGATTGATAAGATTGATTGATAAAGTCTATCGAGATATATATATTTTATTTTTTTATTATAATTTATGATTTTTTTTTTTTTAAGAAATTTTAATTTTTATCGATTAAATCTACTCAAAATGTTACATTCATGATACTAATATATCTTTTATTCAATTCAATTCATATGGGTATTCCCTTTTGACAATTAAGAAATGTATGATAATAACTTATTCACTTTCACTTGATTGATAGATAAAGTCTATCAAAATATACATATCCTATTTCTTTATATTAAAACTTACTTGATTGATAGATAAAGTCTATCAAAATATACATATCTTATCTCTTTATATTAAAACTTAAAATCTATCAAAATATACATACCTTATCTCTTTATATTAAAACTTACGATCTCTTAAAAGAAACTCTAATTTTTATCCAGTAAATCTACTCAAACTGTTACATCCATAACACTAATACATCTTCCATTCATATGGATATTCCCTTTTCTTAATTGGGGGTTGGACAGTTAGTGAAATTATCTGGCAAAGTGCTCTACATCCTCCATTACGATCTCTTAAAAGAAAATCTAATTTGTATCCAGTAAATCTACTCAAACTGTTACATCCATAACACTAATACATCTTCCATTCATATGGGTATTCCCTTTTCTTAATTGGGGCTTGGACAGTTAGTGAAATTATCTGGCAAAGTGCTCTACATCTTCCACTATGTGTGCACTAGTGCTCTGTAAATTTAAGAACCACTTGATTGTTTTTGGTTGGCAATCGATGAAAAGGAGGCGTTGTGGAATGTTGAACATTGTGAAAGGAATCTTTGAAAAAGATGGGGGGCCCAGCTTTTGGTGATTTGAACTTTTGGTATTATTATAAACATAATTGATCTAAATTTAGCATTTATTTTTGTCTGAACATGAAATGGGAATCTTGGCAATTAAAGCGATGGGGAAATTGCCCACCATGGGGTAGTTGTAAAGCTCGGAAAAATTTCACCAACTGGTCAATAAAGCTACTCATTGAAAATAAAAAAGAATAAAACAAAATCAATAATCCATTAAAATAATAATATTAATGTGTAAATTTTAAAATAATCCATAAAATATATATTTTAATATTAATGCACAATATTTTATATACACATATGCATATAAATCATTATGACATAGATTTCAAAATATATTAAAATTAAACCCAAACAAAATAGAAACAAGTGACAAGTGTTGTCATTACATTAAATAACTATATATTTTCGAGCCACAATCACTATCAATGTGAACACAAAAAAAATATTTACAAATCGCACATTTTGGGTTGGGTGAGAGGAGAGCAATTACCCTTCAATAGTTTTAATTAATACAATGTCTAATAATGAAGTAGAGACGTTCTTTTCTCAAATATATTCATTAGCATTAGTCTTAATATCACCATTATACTCCATTTGTTCACGTTGTGTGTTGTGATGCAAGTTCTTTTCTCAAATATATTCATTAGCATTAGTCTTAATATGACCATTATACTTCATTTGTTCATGTTGTATGTTATGCTTGATGTAAATATTGTTAGTTATTTTTATTTTTTGTTGTGTCCATTTTGTGTTTAGTGATTATGTCCATATGATTATATTAGCAAGGAACATGTTTTTTTTTTGTTTTTTTCTTGAATTTTTTTTATATTTTTTTTTTACAAAATATTGTTTATCTTTGAAGTTATGGTGGATTTTCATCATTCAATTTCTTCCATGTAAGAGTTAAAGATTGCTTTTAAATTTTGGTAAATATTTTTATTTTCTTTACCTAACCATATTGCACAATCTAGATTCAATGATTGTGTCATGAGCATGTGTCAGATAATGCATCTCCAGTACACATCCAACATAACAATCCTCAAGAGTGTGGACATTTTTTGTGAAGTATGCTTCCATGACATCATGCGTGATATGTAGATCAATGTTAATGCCTATTTCCTACACTGTGGGTGGCCATAATTCATTTCTTGAGTACTCAATGTTCATAAAGTGCTTGTTGAATGCCTTTAAAACATTTTCCCAATAAGTTATCTTTAGAGGCCAATATTGTTCCTCTCCCTTGCCAAATCATTTCTTCCAAAATGAAATATATGTTTATATTCCTTTATTTATATCTTACATCTCATTTGAACTATTTACATGTCAGTTTAATAATCAAGGTTTGATCTAGGTAAATTTGGACAATTGTTGTTAGGGTCCTAACCCGCACATAGGTACAACAATATATTTAGATGTAATAAAGGTCAATATTAATAAGGCCTTTCAATAAAATAGAATAAGGTGGATGTAAGAAGACCTAATAGAAGCTTCTGCTTCTAGAAGGATCTTCCTCTAGATGCTTCTTTTAATAGACATATTTAGTATAAATAGGAGTCAAGGGTATGAGAACCCTAGCTTGGATAATATTGTAATAGAGCGTTGCTAAACTGGAGGTTGCCCCCTCGAAGAGGCTTGTGAACATTGCTTTCAGAATCAAAGTGTTATTTATGTTGTTGTTCTTATATCATTTCAGTGCTATTGTGGTGATTGTTCTGGTTATATTGTTGTTATTCTACCATTTCTAGCATTTCATTTTTGTTCTACATACTTTTTATATCTGGTATATTACAAGTGGTATCAGAGCACTTTCCTCAGCAAAAAGTGTGGGTTAATTTTTTTTTCAGGGTAGAGACGTATTCTGGCGTCTTTAATCCACATAGATCTGTCATTACACACATAAACCCGTGGTTGAGGGATTCATACATGCAGGAAATACAAGTGGTACTTAAGCGCATATCTGTTGACCACCCTTGTAACCCATGTTGGTACCCCTTCGAGTGGTAGCGCATCAGACAACACCTGTGTACGGATCGGCCTAGATTACCTAAAGCCCTCTTTAGATAAACCGATTGGCCGCCTGACTGCTATAGTGTCACCGAGAACAACACTCAGGAAGATATTCTCTAGTACCTGGGTAGTCAGGTAGTACGGCTAAGGGTATGGTCTATCCTCCTTAGTTACTGCCCTGAGATATTGGGCCGAGTACTACTATTGGACCCCGTACGTATATCAGAGAGCTATAGCACAGGGCAAACCCTTGTCTGTAGAACCCTTGAATACCTAACCCTTGGGGACAAAAACATAAACAAATTAAAACAGATAAG
>JASDQU011404056.1:43834-57737 GCA_032191745.1 Picea mariana
TATCAGATCGAACTTATAGTTGTGAAGGATAGATATAGCTTTTTGAATGATAGATGAATGATATATTGCTATTGTAATAGATCCACTTGATATTCCCCTGGTTGTAGACATCTTTGTCCTGCAACCCCCTCATATCTTCTTCGGGTGAGACTGCATCTGCTTCGTAGGTGTTATTGAAAGGGCCAGTAGATAGGGCTTGTTGGTGGTCTCTTGGAGTTGAACCCTAGGTCTGCCCTTGTGCCAACAAATGGTTCTGTTGTCGGGACTTGAATCTTCTTGAGGGAATGTCAAGGTGGTTCCCATCGAAGACAGAGATTCAAAAGTGGATAGAATATCAAGAGAGGGCCTTCGTTGAATCCAAAAACAAGAACCCTAAGCTGAGTACTGAGGATTGGCTACAAAGATACATTTTCACCGACATTCACGAGATCTTCTTTGGAGGAATCCATCAGGAGTTGTTTGAGTGGTTGGCTAGGTTAGCTGATACCCAGTTAGAGATCAGATCTATATCTCCTGTAGTTTGGACATCAACATTGATCTAGAAGGTTAAAAGAGTTGACAACGTTGTATCCAGAGCAGTAGATCATTGGTTTGATAGTACCATTGGAGGGTATATCACTAAGTTTGTTGTTGATAGAGTACAGTCATACAACCAAGCTGAAAGATATTTCTTTAAAGGACCCAGAGGAAAATTTTTACAAGTCCCGAAGTTGAGACTCAAGATGTTGTTGCATGAAAAGAACATCTTGAAGATACAGTAGATCGAGAAGATTTGAAAAGGCTAATGTTCAAAAATTCGGACAGCGACAGTGACACAGAAGCGGGACATAGGTGCAATGGAAGAGTATTTTGAGGGGTTCACCTTGAGAACCTATTTAAGAAAAACTATTGAGAAGAGGGTTTCTACAGTGGAGAAGAGGTAGATCTAACAGATGAAGAACATTCAGAACCCATGGGACCAAAGTAAAAAGAAGTTAAAGAACTTCACCGAGACAAGCCAGAAACCTCAGGAACTATGTAGGCTATTGAAGTGAGTAATATAAATCCTCCTGTTGTTTCAAAAATGCTAAGTAATTAGAACATTCCACATCACCAGAGTCCGCAGAGCACTATTACTAGCAGCTCAACATCCACTCAGATAGGAAACCTAGCAAACTCCATGGTAGATGAGATGAGGCTCCCTATCTTTAGAGGAGATGGATCTGAAGATCATGATCATCACTGGTTCCTGTGTGAGGCGGTGTGGAACATTAAAAATATTACCGAAGAAGATGCTAAAAGAAACCAGTTTAGCACTACACTGAGAGACGATGCATTGAGTTGGTACATGAAGCTTGTCCAAGGACTTGCACAGCCTAAGCCATTGAATGAGATAAAGAATGTTGATTGCAGAATTTAAGAAACCTAAGTCGGAGTGCCAATGTATTACAGAGTTGAAAGAGATCAAGAAAAAGGTAGCCGAACATGTTTGGGAGTTCGATCAGAGATTCAATACCCTCACAGGAAGATTGACCTTTAAGATCCCAGACGAGCAGAACAAAGAATTGTTCATCGCTTCTCTCTTACCACATATCAGAGTCCCCCTGATGAAACAAAAGATTTATTTGTAGGCAGAAGCATTGGAGATCGCCACGAGGCTTGAATCAACCTCTATGGGAGAATCCAACTCATGTATGAGTCAGATCTTGAGTCAGCTAACTAGTTTGTCTCTACAGGTCGAAGACATGAAGACGGACAAGGGGAAGGACAAAAGAGAAGATATATGGTGTGTAAGATGCAGATCCGAAGGACATGGCAAGGAGCATTTCCCTCTATTTAATGAATACTTGGCTTCTGGAGCCCCGAGCCCCTTGAATCAAGTTAACCTGCCTTGGTGTGAAGTAGGCAAAAATCGACATCGCCTTGGGATGATTTTAAGGATGGAAATTTATTTTTAAATGTAGAAACCTTGGCGAATCTTACTAATCCTTCATATACCAACTATAAATGTTTGGCGATATTTTTGTAAAAATATTCAAATTTCTAAGTATTTTATATAGTTTGTATAAAATTTTGGCGATTTTTGAGGTAAAATTATTATTTTATAGAATTTGGGCGAATCATTTTTAGAAAAACGAATCTCTTTTTGGGAAAAACCATGGAAAATTAGCCCATAAGCGAAATTTAGCCCCTAAAATCATCCATGGAGTGCTATTACATGCATAAATACATTCAGACTCCCATAAACTTATATTGCACATTCAGTAAATCAGTAGGGCATGACGATAGAGATTGCATAGATTATGATCTCATGCAAGAAAGATCAAGAGACATATACAATATCCAAGGCGAAGTACATCAAGAAGGAAACAATGCGCAGTATAACTCCCTAGGAAGAGGAAACTTCAATCCTCGCGGTGGATACAGAGGAAGAGGACGAGGAGGAGGAATGGGTTGAGGCTGAGGACAGATAATCTATTATAACTGCACGCAGCTAGGACATATAGCAAGGGACTGTCAGAACCCTTGTACCACTTGCAGTTATTGCAACTCCTTCGAGCACGTCAACGAGGACTGCCCTGTGCTGCTATCCAAGCTTCAGGAAAGATGAGGACCCCAACAGAACTCGCAAGTGAAATGGATCTATGATGAACCTCGTGGAGTAGACCCTAGAGTCATTGTTATTACCTAAGGAGGAGTTGCTACAGGAGAAGATAGAATGATCCAAGGAAATATTGCAAAAGATTCAGGGATCAGGAAAGATACGGAGAAGACTCGGGCTTTTGATGCAAAGAAAGAAAGACAAATATTTGAGGAAGCAAGGCAAGAGTTCAAGAGAGACCAAGGGTCTTCATCAAAAACATGACCAGAAATAAGAGAATATGGGATGCCTCAAGAATTTGATTAGTCGGTTTCACCGAAGCAAGGAAAAGAGGTAAGTAATCTCACTGAGTTCTTATACACCTGTCTTAAGTTAGTTCAGCATGAGAATTTTGTGCAAGAACTACAAAAATTAATCAGGTAGTATGATCTAGGGAAGATAGACCCTTTACTGAATAGGGAAGTACACCAAATTGGTAAGAAGAGAAGGACAAATAAAGAATTACATTTGAATGCTCAAATAGGAGAGTATGATATAGACTATGTGGTCCTCGACTTAGGGTCGAAGGTCAATGTCATGACGAATCAAACTTGGGCACTAATGGGAAAACCGAGGTTGATCTATTCCCCTATCATACTTAGGATGGCTAATCAACAAGCTGTCATCCCATTCAGACGATTAGAGCATGTCTCTGTGGACATCGACGAAGTTAGAACCTTTGCATATTTTTAGGTAATTGAAATTTTTGATGATAGTTTCCCTTACCCTGCATTACTAGGAATCGATTTGTCCTTCAACAATTCCACTATTGTTGATTTGAAGAAAAGACATATGAAATTTGAAAGAGATGGCCTTAGGGTGATTGCACCCTTAAATCCATATGAAGGTCCACGATACACAGAGCCCATCAGAGAAGAAGATCACGTATCCAAATTGGAAAACATCTACAAACTAACAGCCAGACAACAAGATTACATCAACCCTACAACCGATGGGAATCTTAGATGGTGAAGTGACAATGCGTGTTCATCATATTCAGAAGAAGTGTTGGAAAACTGGCAGAACCAAATGTATGAAGTATCTACTAGAAGATGTGCTAGATTAACCAGAGAAGTTCGTTGGATCGGAACAACAGTGAGTAACTTACCCACATTTGATGGTTTGAACCCTTTAGAAGCCTTCCTATCAGATTTTGAAACAAATGTACTAATAAAACAAAGATTTCTGGCAATGGATGAGGCCTTGAAAGCCACACCAACAAGATGGTGGGGGACACATAAAAGCAACATCACAGACTGGACACAATGTCGAACCTTGATGACAGTGCAGTTCTCAGCACAAGCAGTAAGTTGCGAAGTAAGATATTCTGGTCAAATTTTCCCAAAGGACCACGTGCGAAGCTGTGAAGAGGCCTGGAGTGACATTCCTCGAGAACAATGGGTGCACAGATTCATTAACACACTGGACACGACCCCTATCAACTAGTACCTTCAAGCAGAGCTGCAACTCGTCACTACAGATTGGGAAGGCATGATTTAGAACTTTGTAACCACCTTTTTATTTGAAAGTGAATATCCTTCAGTAGACCAAGAATTACATATTGTGAGAAAGAAGGTATTCAAGGAAGCATCTAGCCTCCCTATGGAACAAGAAGAGGACGAATGGACTGCGCCTTTCCAGAAATTGCAGAGTTGCTACAACATCAATGTTGATGACGATGATGATCCCAGGAAGGTAAACATTACTGAAACAGGAGGCCAAATAAATGTGGAAGGACCAGGAGTTGAGCTACCATTTATTGGTCAGTCAATCAAGATTAAAAAATTCAACATTGGGATAGAGGAGACACTGAAGCTTGCCAATGTCGGAGATTATTGGGATGCTGCTACCATTGACAAGATTACAAAGTTACTGCATGAATATCAGAACTTGTTTCCAACAAATTTCACTGATATGAAGGGTATCAAAGGTCCTATGGGAGAAATGAGGATCCCTTTGAAACCAGGTGCAAAGCTAGTCAAGCAAATACCCTACAGATTGAACCTGAAATACAAGGAAAAAATGAAGATTAAGCTCGACAGAATGCTAGAAGCAGGGATTATTGAACCTGTTGAAGAATCAGAGTGGATCAGACCTATGGTCATACAAGACAAGAATATAGGTGAAATCAGGATATGTGTGGACCTCAGGAAGTTGAATAATGCCTATCTGCATGACCCTTTCCATACACCATTCACTGATGAAGTTTTAGACAATGTGGGAGGCCAAGAAGTATATTCTTTTACAGATGGATTTTCAGGATACCATCAGATCTGGATTGCCAAGGAGGACCACCACAAGACCATGTTTGCCACAAAATGGGGATCCTACCAATACACAGTGATGCCATTCGAACTGAAGAATTCCCCATCCATCTTTTCCAGGGTGGTGCTCGAAGCGTTCAAAGAATTTTTGCATAAATTTTTAGAAGCTTATTTTGATGATTGGACCGTGTTTAGTTTGCTGAAAAATCATATTGAATGTCTAAGAAAATGTTGGATAAATGCAGGCAGTGTCAAATTGATTTGAATCTGAAGAAGTGCATCTTCTTCTCACCATTTGGAGTGTTATTAGGCCATATTGTATGCAAGCAGGGATTGTTGATTGATCCATCTAAAATTTCAATTATAGTTGATTTTCCACCTCCTACTTCAGTCAAACAACTACGCACTGCGCTAGGGCATACTGGCTATTAGAGGAAATTCATTAAAGGCTATGCCCAAATCATAACACTGATGGAGAAGCTGTTAAAGAAGGATTGTCAGTTTGGCTAGATAGATGAATGCCAGTAGAGCTTCGACACACTAAAAAAGAAGATGGTCACTGTGCCCATTCTAGTTTTTCCAGATTGGAGCAAATAGTTTCATGTGCAAGTCGATGCATCTTCTATTGCATTGGGAGCAGTACTGGCACAATCGGGAGAAGGGGATATCGACCATCTATTAGATTTTTCTAGTAGGAAGCTATCTACAGCGAAAATCAACTACACCACCACCGAGAGGGAAGGATTAGCCATGGTGTATGCATTGCAAAAATTCTGGCACTACTTGCTAGGAGGACACTTTAAAATGTTTACAGATCACTCCACAAAATATCTATTCAACAAGCCAGTGTTGGGGGGGGGGAATATGCAGATGGTTTCTGCAGTTTCAAGAATATGATTTTGAGATCATAGTTAAGCCAGGAAGAATGAACAAGGGCCCTAACCACTTGTCGAGGTTCGAACATGGAGAAGAACCCACCAGTTTGGAGGATACATTGTCGGATGCACAATTGCTCACCATTATAAATATTGATGACCACTTCACAGACATTGTCTAGTTCCTGTCAATAGGAATGACACCTAGTGAATATACAATTTTCCAGAAGAAGCAACTAGTGGTGCGCGCTGCAGACTTTTCACTTATAGTTGGTCAGCTATACAAACTGGGACCTGATAAGATACTAAGAAGATGTG
Organism: Picea mariana; assembly: GCA_032191745.1. Taxonomy (NCBI): domain Eukaryota; kingdom Viridiplantae; phylum Streptophyta; class Pinopsida; order Pinales; family Pinaceae; genus Picea; species Picea mariana. The sequence continues at coordinate 49,912 of JASDQU011404056.1, forward strand.
TTATGGAGACAAAGTGACCATTGATCCTTGCAGAAGCTCATGAAGGCATCGCAGGAGGACACTACGCAAGGAGAGAAACTGCACAGAAGGTCCTGAGAGTTGGCCTTTGGTGGCCTACCTTACATATAGATGCTAAGGATTATGCTAGAGCCTGTGATGTGTGCCAGAGAGTTGGGAAACCATCCAGATGAGATGAAATGCCATTAGCACCATAGATGACCCTACAAGCATTTGAAAAGTGGGCCATTGACTTCGTGGGACCTATAAACCCACCAAGAAAATGCACAAGAGAAAGGTGTATCATTACCGTGACAAAATACTTAACCAGATGGACCGAAGCTAGAGCAGTTAAAGACTATAGTGCAACTACAGTTGTGCATTTTATATTTGATGACATAATAACCAAGTTTGGATGCCCCAAGATCCTTATGAGTGATCAAGGCACACATTTCATCAATAAGACAGTTGAAGCCCTGATTGAAGAATTTGCAGTCCACCATTAGAAGAGTACACCTTACCATCCACAAAAAAATGGAACAGTTGAAGCATTCAATAAGATCCTGGAGACAACATTAACGAATATTTGCATTGTGAATAGGGATGACTAGGACTTAAGAGTACCTGCAGTACTATGGGCCTATTGAACCACTTGCAAGAAATTAACAATGCAGACTCCTTTCAGTTGGTTTATGGTCTCGAAGTTGTTGTCCCGGTGGAATACTTGGTACCAAGCTTAAGAATTGTTTCTTTTATAGGTATGGATGACACTGGTGTTGTTCAGGAAAGGCTCGCCCAGTTGGTTGAATTGGAAGAAGACATATTCATTGCAGGATTCCACCAACAGGTTCAGAAGGAATGAGAGAAGGCATATCATGACAAATACATCAAGAAGAAGGAATTCAAGCAAGTTGATTTAGTACTGATGTATGAAAATAAGTTTATATGACACCTAGGGAAGTTCAGAATGCATTGGCTTGGACCATATGAGATCACCTATGTTACAGAAGGAGGAGCTGCGCAACTGAAAACATTGAAGGGAGAATGGAAGGAAGGATTGGTGAATGGGAGTTGGTTGAAGTTGTACTATGACAACCATCTGCCTCACAACTCTCAGTAAAAGCACGAGAAAAAGGGTCTAAGTACCAGGTGTAGTTGAAACTAGGTACCAGACAAGGAAAAGATAGTCTACACAAGGAGGGAGAGGAGGCATAAAGAAAAAACCAAGGCTGGCCTGTGTAGTCCAAAGTCGAAGCAAAACAGAAGGATCAAATATGAAGTGCCTCGGGACGAGTCACAAATGAGTGTTGGGGGCTTGTTGGCCCTTGGTTATGGAAGGAAGTGAAGAACAAGGAAGAAAAGGTGAAAAGTGAACTTCATGGGAGACACAGTGACTGTCACTGGGTCGAAGTAAGCAAAAGAGCAGAAAAGACGGAGTGAAGAAAGGAAATGAAAGCCGTTGGATGAGGAGATTAAGGATGACATATCAGCAAGGAATATGGATTGTGGACAACTCAGCAAGAGGAAAAAGACAACGTTGGATGCTTTGGAGCACCACGTGATAAGGAAGGAAAGATCGGTTGGTGAAGCCTGGAAAAAGTGGGTCAAGTTGACCTAGAGTTTTAGACACCTAGGGTTTTGGTCTTTTAGGGTTTTGGCACCTATATTTCGGCCTAAGGCTATCGGTGAGGTTTTGTAATGTATAAATAAAGGTCAAGAGGACCTGGGTCAGGTTGGTAAAAGTTGGTAGTTCTGCAGTACCATATTGTTGTTGATATAGATATAGTATTGAGAGAGGGATCATTGTATTCAGAGAGAGAAGTGTTGAGAGAGAGGAAGTCTTCTGGTATTGTAAGATCTTTTGTTGTGTGAGAAGGTCAAGTCCAGCAGCTGGGTGCGTAGGGGGGGAGAGAAAGAGAGAATAGAAAGAAGACCTGCTAGCTAAGAGTGCAGACAAGAACTATATTCTTTCCTTAATATAATATAACACAGTTCTGTGGACATAGCCCTAGAGAGAGGGTGAATCAAGAACATTTGTTGTTGTGTGTATGATTGATGCTTTGATATCTATCATTGTTATATTGTTACCTGCTTTATTGTATCATATCGAACTTATAGCTATGAAGGATAGATATATCTTGTTGAATGATAGATGCATGATATATTTCTATTGTAATAGATCCACTTGATATTCCCCTTGTTGTAGACATCTCTATCCTGCAACCCCCTCATAGCTACTTCAGGTGAGACTGCATCTGCTTCGCAAGTGTTTCTGAAAGGGCTAGTAGCTAGGGCTTGTTGGTTCACTCTTGGAGATGAACCATGTGTCTGCCCCTGTGCTAACAATGATCATGGCATGTTAAACACAAGGTCGCTAGAAAAAAATGGGGTTCTGTTTTTTCCATATTTATTTATTGTTTCATAGTTGAGAAAAGCAAGGGAATAAGATATTGGAGCATAATAGATGAAGTAGAAGATCTTGTAGTAGCCATACAAGACATAGTGTCAATGGAAACTCCATATTGAGTTCATCTTTTTTTATATTTGCATTTTATATCTCAGAAGAAAAGAGCAAGGCATAGTCTTCACATTTTGGTTGGGTTTTCCCATGTTGGGTATCCCAAAATATATCTTTTGTTCATTGTGTGCATGTTGTGGTATTTTTTTAGCTTCTCATATTTCAATCTCATGTCATTTCAGTATCTTGAGCACTAAGCTAGTAATATTAAATCTCAATCTAAAGTAAAACACTGCATAACAAAGAGTTTGCATATACTTGTAAGATCTATTGTGATGAACTATTCTAATGGAATATCCATGAAATTTTATATTTCAAATTTGAAGTATTTTTATATTTTGATACCAATTAGCTTGTAGTTATGTAATACCCCATTGTTTGTGAATTTTTCACAATGAACCTAGCTATTAAAAAAAACACACAAAATTGTGTGAGAGAGAGAAGAGAGGAGAGAAAAAGAATGAATTGTATTAAATGTATGAGTAAATGGTAATTACACACATGATATACTCTACATGGCTAAGTGAATGCATCATAGTATTGATCTAGAGAGATATAGACACTCACTAACCGAAACAGGAGTAGTTTGACACCTAGTCCTAGTTAACTAGTCCATGCAGTCATCAGTTAACTAAGTCACATGTGTGGAAGTGAGAGAAACACATGAAATATCAATATATGTGCCCTATTGGACAAATTCATGAGATATGTGCACTCTTGTTGAAGAAACCAAGGTGAACATGTACTTGTTGGTGATAAAATCGAGGTTTCCATGCATGAGTGACCTCCACTAGTCTAACTGACGTGTAACTGACTCTAAATTGAAGAGGTAAGGTGCCCTACTCTGTAGAAGGAGTCCTAATTTGTATGGGAATATTCTTAAGATAGAATATTCTCATCTATGGAAGCACCCTCAACATTGGACTATCAACCTTAGGAAAATATTACCTAGGTGAGTGTGTAATATCTCCAACACCCCCCATGAACACTATTAGGGTGTACATGATGAATGGGTCTCGACAACCAAGGCCATGGTAGGTACCCATTGTATAATGAATCTAAGATTGAAACACTAAAAAAATAGAGGAAAGAGGGAAAACCTCATGAGAAAAAACCCCCCTCAAAGTACAATGTATCAAAAAATGATGAAGGAAAGACAAATGCTAAGTAGTTGTGTCCTTGACTCCAAGACAATTGTGCAGGAAGTGGAAATTTTTCTCAGTAAATGTCATGGTGAATATGTATGTGGTTTGTTTTATGGATGGATGGTACTAAAAAATCGATGATCATGTCATGTACGAACTATATGATGTAATGCATATGGATCTCGATGTGTTTGGTCTGATGTCACTACACTGGGTCTCTGCAAAACTTGAGAGTACTCTAATTATCACATTGTTGGCATAGGGGCGGACCTGGGGTTCAACTCTCAAGAGCGCACCAACAAAACCCTAACTATTGGCCCTTTCAGAAACACCTACGAAGTAGATGAAGTCTCACCCGAGGTAGAGGCAGGGGTGGTTGTAGGACTCAGATGTCTGCAACCTTAGCTGGGACACCGATCTGTGATTACACCACCTTAACAAAGAACTTAGCAGTTGCAGTTCATCCTTATTTAACTAGTATCTACTTCGCAGATAAAACTCTAATTACAGAGCAACGCAGAATTCAACCAGATCTAACATATAGACACACTTAGCATAAGGGAATAGATCATATCTAGCATTCATTCACATTATTAAGCACAAGGCATAAACAGATCTATCTATCATTCATCTATATCAAAGAACTTAAAAAATTAAACACATAAACACATCAATACATCACACAAAGTATAGCAACACAAGATATACGTGGTTCACCCCCAGCTTGGGGCTACGTCCACCAACTCTTCTTCTTCTTTATTGTCTTTTGCCAATCATCTACATGCACAGAGCCACAAAATCCTACTCTGCATAGGACAGGAGATTTGCGCACACTCTACCAGATCCTCCTTCCTCGAGCTAGGTTACAACACAAAGCCTTTACATAGTCACTTGCACTTATCTCTGCAAGTTCTCAACATAACATGCACAAAGCCTTTACAACTATTACTTGCACTTAGCACTTAGCATTACACACTTGCCTTTCCACTTAGCATCACATACACCTATTCGCTACTAACTTACATAGCCTAGCTATCTATTTATACATTACAAAAGGGGCCTAAACATGGGTAAACCCATGGGCCGACATCCCCATACCTGTTACATAAGCTCAAAACCCAAAAATCCCTAAAAAGGGGCTGAGATCCCATGATCTCCGCTTTGACTTGCACTCCGCCTTCGACAGCCTATCGAAGTCCCAAAAGTAGGTCAAAGCTGACCAAGGATCCTCAAGAATTGGCCAAGGGCCAACACACACCAAATGACATTTGAATGATGAAATTGGATGCCAATCTTAGTGAGGAAGTTTTGAATAAAAAGTTCCTGAATAGTAACATTGATTTCTCCTTTGTACTCTGCCTCTGCTAATGATAGAGAAACAGTTGGCTTCTTTTTTCTCGACCAACGGATGGGACTGGAACCCAAACTAAGCATGTACCCATATGTGGGCTTGCAATATGTGTTATCGCCAGCACTATCAGAATCGACGAAGCCCACAAGATCTAATGCACTTGGCATCATTCCATTACAGCTCATGCGGCTCCTGCATGTACCTAAAAACTTCCCCTACTACATATGAGAGATCTAGATGGGTGTTTGTAAGATATAGAAGGCTCCCCACAAGTTGTCAATACAAGGTGTTGTCCACCATTGGTGTATCCCCTCCATCCTTGATATGTGCCCCAAATAGAAAGGGTTTGGATTTCGACTTGTAGTTGATCATGTGGAATCTAACCAAGAGATCCCAGACATAATTAGTCTAAGATAGATTGATTTCTGAAGCATCCTAATTGATCTCGAGACCATGAAAATAGTGTAGTGAACCCATGTCCTTCATAGAGAACCTGTCATGCAAAGTATCTTTGACCACGACAATTATTGAGGACAAAATTCTTGTGATCGAGAGGTCATCAACATAGAGAACTAGGATCATCAAGGAGTTTGAGGTTCTTGGGTTGTAGACGTTTGGATCTTATTTTTATCTAAAAAAATATTGAGAAAGCAGGTAGGCATCCAACTTCTCATACCATGTTCTAGGCACCTGATTGAGGCCATAGAGTTAGTTTTTAGTCGAAATACTAAGGATGAGTTATGTATGAACCCCTAGGGTTGTTCCATGTAAACATCCTCTAACAAATCCTCGTTAAGAATTGAATTTTTCACGTCCATCTGGTGAACTTACCACCCCCTGGCTGCTGTAATGGCAAGGGCCAATCATATGGAGTCCATATTTGCTATAGGAGAAAAGGTCTCATCATAGTCTATCGTGTGGATGTGTTGAAAACCTTTGGAAACTAGTCTTTCCTTATACATTCTCATCTATCGGCATGCTTCCTTCTTGTTCTTGTAGACCCATCTTCATATAAAAATCTTCCCATCTGAAGGAAGCCAAACCATATCCAAATTTTGGTTCTTGAGGAGAGAGTTGTACTCCTCCTACATAGAGACTTCCCATAAGCAATTACTTACAACCTTTGCATAGGTCTATGGGTCTGAATCTAGAACCATATATCAATTCATGGGAATCATTGGTTCGGTAGATGTGAATGCATGAGGAGGATCCTCAAAATGATACCTCGTCCTACTATGATCTGTTGGATCCCCCACAAGGTCTCCTACTGCATGTAGGGTGGTTTGTGCCCACTTGTGCATCTATGGTGGCTCAACATATTCATGCTCATCATCTTCTGAATCATATTAGGATCTCATATTTCAACCATGATTTGAGTGAGTGGACTCATCATCACTAATGTTTGGTGTAGGAAGTGGTAGAGAGGTATTTGCATGTGGCTCTGATGGTGCATGCAAGGGAGTTTCCTCAAACTAAACATTGTGCTCATTGATGATCCTGTTAGTATAGGGATTAAGTAACATGTAATCCTTCACACCATCTGGATATCCCACAAATATGCATTTGATACTCTATGGATCTAATGCTTTCCTCTTTTCAAAGGGTACACGGGCCCATGTGCATGATCCAAATATTTGGAAGTGGGTGAATTCCTTTTTGTCTTCACTCCATGCCTCAAAGGGAGTCTAGTCCTTGATATATTTGTGAGGATATTTGTTTTGAATGTGGTTAGAAAAGTTAAGTTCCTAGGCCCAATGCTTAGGCGGTAGAGATATTGCATGCAACATGCAAGTAGCCATCTCCTTGAGGGATGTGTTCTTCCGCTTGACTACTATGTTCTGCTACAGAGTGTAAGGTACCATGTGTTGCAGCTATATACCTTCCTCTAAACAAATATGCTCGACATCTCAGTTCACATATTCCCCCCCATTTTCTGTGAGAAGTATTTTGATCTTTCTCCCAGAATGAGCCTCTACATGTGCTTTAAAGTCTTTGATATGCTCAAAAAAATTATACTTTTTCCTAAGAAAATACACCCAAGTGTATCGTGAGAAATCATCAATAAATGTAAGCATGTACCTTGCCTTGTTGATGGACAAATGAGGAAAGGGTCCCATCATATCACTATGGATTATATTCAAAGGAGAGGAGGCTCTCCATGCCTTCGATTTCTCAGACTTCTCTTGAGGATGTTTGCAAAAAATGTATCCTTGAAAAACTCGTTTTGAAAAGTGTGTGCTGGGAAAGTCGATGACCATATTCTATTTGCATAGTTTCTACATGTATTTTAATTTTAGATGTATAAATCTCCCATTCCATAATCTACTAGTATCATCAACATGCATCAGTAGTAAAGCATAATCAAATTTAGCAATAAAATTACCTCACCAACAACAATCATGGAGTTATCATGCATATCAGATATGGTTATGGAATCAAGTGTAAACTCTTCCTTTTTCCCTATACCAAAATGTATTATCTGATAAACAAAGAGCATATTCATGGAGATTTTTGGAACATGCAAGACATTCTCAGAAATTCTATGTTGGACTTATACTCTACCTTGTCCAATTGTTAGGTACTAGATGTATTATAATAAGGAGAAAATAGAAATATTGCAGAAAATAATAGAAGAACAACAAAATGTAGAGAACCACAACACCAAAAATGATACTTTTATTGATAGGAAGCAATGTTCACTTGCCTCTTTGAGGGGGCAATCTCCAGCATAAGCAACACTATATTACAACAATTCTCAAGACAAGACTTCCTCATGCCTCCCACTCTCATTTATACTAATTCTATCTTCTAAAGA
>JASDQU011404056.1:63102-75082 GCA_032191745.1 Picea mariana
AAAATGTAGAGAACCACAACACCAAAAATGATACTTTTATTGATAGGAAGCAATGTTCACTTGCCTCTTTGAGGGGGCAATCTCCAGCATAAGCAACACTATATTACAACAATTCTCAAGACAAGACTTCCTCATGCCTCCCACTCTCATTTATACTAATTCTATCTTCTAAAGAACATTCAAGAGGAACATATTTCTAGAATTAGAAGCTTCTATTAAGTATTCTTACATTAGACTTGTTCAAATTATTAAATAGGCCTTAGTAACTAATGGCGTCCTTTATTACATGTAAAATATATTATTCTACCTATGTGAGGGGTTAGGGAGGTTAGGTACCTAACATTTCCTCCCACTTGAAGAACAACCTTTTCCTCAAGGCTTAAGATGAATAAATTGTTGTAGAATAGTGGTATCTTCTAGAGTTGTATCTTTCCATTAAACTGACACTTCCTTGATGGTTTGTTGATGGAGACAATGTTATCATTGGTCTAAGACTATTTGTGGCTACAATCAAATGGAAACTTCTTCATCCAACTTAGGGAGAGTGGTTTGAGTTTGGAACTTAGTTCCAATCACCTTCTTTAAGCATGAGTCATGAAAAACATGATGGATCTTAGAATGACTGGGCAGAGCTAATTGGTAGGGTACAAGCCCGACTTGCTTGAGAATTGTATAAGGACCATAAAAATTGGGAGTAAGTTTCTGACAGTGTTCAACTTTGAGTGAAGTCTTCTTATAAGGTTGCAGATGAAGAAACACATGGTCCCCTTTAGAAAATTGATGTTTTGAATGACCCCGATCTTCTTGCTGCTTCATGTGATTTTGGGCGATGACCAAATTTTCTTTGAGGTATGGAGAATGTCCTATGAAATGGTAAGATTATTGTCAACTTCATAAAGCTTGGAGACACATGAAATATATGAGAGAAAAAATGGTGGATTTTTCCCATAGACTTATTCAAAAGGAGTCATGCCAATATCATTATAGTAAGATGTGTTGTATCACCATTCAGCTAGGGGTAACCACTGAGATCATTGATTTTTTCTGTTTGATGAAAAACACTACAGATATGTTTCCAAACACTTGTTGAAAAATTTATTTTGGCCATCAATATGGGGATGATAGGAAGCACTGAGATGCAATTGGGTTCCCTAGATCCTCAACAATTCTTGCCAAAAATTGCTAGTGAAAGTTGGATCTCGATTAGAGACAATAGAATGAGGCATGCCATGAAGTTTGAATATATTATCCATAAAAAAATGATCCATTGTGGATGCAATGAATGGGTGTTGAAGAGAACATAAATGAGCATATTTGGAAAGATAATATACTACCACCATGATGACTAACTTATTTCCTGATTTAGGTACGCCAATAATGAAATCCATAGAAATATCCCTCCAAATAGTAGGTGGAATAGGACGTGATTGGAGTGTTCCTGGAGCTTTGTCTATTTCTCCCTTATTTCTTGGAAGGTATCACTTTCAACCACAAAGGTGTGAACGTCCTGTTTGATACCGTCCTCGAAAAAAGAATGTTTGACACGTTCATAGGTTTTGGTAAACCCTAAATTCCCATTTGTGGGTGAAGCATAAAGATCAAAAAGCATCATGGATTTAAGTTTCGATTGTTTTCTTAAATACATATGGACTTTGTAGTGAATCTATTCATTGTTCCAATAGTAAACTAGAGAAACTTTAGAATGATGTTGCATTTGTTGGATCATGTGAGAAAGTTTGGTGTCTTACAACCATTCATGGTGAACAAGTTGGATTCAATATCGTAAAATGAATGAGAGGGAAAAGAGGGACCCTTCTTCTTCATACTTCCCAGAAAGAGCATCAACAACCACATTTTATTTTCCCTTCTTGTGAATTATCTCATGATCATATCCAAATAGCTTGGTCACCCATTTTTGTTTCTCAGGGGATGAAATTTGTTGTTTCGAAAAATACTTGAGGCTTTGATGATTAGTTTTAATTTGTAAGCATTTCCCCAATAGATAAGAAAGCCAGAGATCCAATACATGCAGGATATCCAACATTTCCATTTCATATATTGATTTGCCCAAATGTCTCTCTAAATGTTGTTTTCTAGTAAAAGTTAAAGGCTCGCCATGTTGCATGAGGAATGCCTCAATTCCTTTCCCCGAAGCATCACATTCTAGGACAAAAGTATTGGTAAAGTATGGAAGTGCCAAGACATGATTTGTGCACATAACCTATTTCAAGTTGTGGAAGGATTGATCATCGACTAATTTCCAAGTGAAAGCATTCTTTATAAGGAAAGCAGTGAGAGGTGTTGCCATTTTTCCATAATTCTGAGCAAACTTGAGATAGTATACCGTTAAACCCAAAAACCACACAAGATATTAAGAGTTTTAAGGAGAGACCAATCCTTCATAGATTCAATTTTCTTAGGATCCACCTATATTCCATCCTTTCTGACAATATGACCCAGTTACTCTACTTCTGAGGCTCCAAAGGCACATTTAGATTGTTTGAGGAAAAGTTTGTGCTGAGAGAATAAATGGAGAACTTGATCCACATGGTTAAGATGGGATTTCCAAGTTTTACTATAGATGAGAATATCATCAAAGAAAACTAAGACAAAATGACGGAGGAAAGGACATAAAACATGATTCATGAGACTTTGAAAAGTGGAAGAAGAATTACATAGGCCAAAGGGCATGACCAAGAACTCATAGTGACCCTCATGAGTTCTAAATACAGACTTGGGAATGTATTCCTCTTTCATACATATCTGGTGGTATTCAGAATGAAGATTGTGTTTAGTAAAGTACTAAGCACCGCTCAATTCATCCAACAGTTCAACAATGAAAGGAATGGGAAATTTGTCTTTGATGGTGAGTTTGTTGAGGGCAAGAAAGTATGGACACATGTGCCAAGTGCATTCTTTGTTGAGTACCATGACCACAAGAGAATAATTGAGTCTATTACTAGGATAGATAACACCCACTTCATGTAATTCTTGAACAATTTTATCAATTTCATTCTTCTGAGCGAAGGGATGATGATAAGGAAGAACATTGGGAGGAAGGTTGCCCAAGACTAGAGGAATGGAATGATCATGAACACCACGGGAAGGGGGAAGTCCATGGGGAGTGGTAAAAATGGCTTGGTGTTGGTGTTGGGTAGGTGTTATATTCTTTTCATGTGTGTGGGGGGGTGCATCATATTTGATGACTACTTTTTAAGCGGTTTTTTCTATTTTAGTGTTTTTGTTATTTTTAGCCATTTTTTCTATTTTAGTGTTTTTTCTATTTTTAGCGGTTATCTAAATTAATCACAGATTAAGGGATTAGGATTTTGATAGATGTGGAATACCTAAAATATTTTTTATATATTGTATTGTGAATGGTAAAATTAATACAATGAAGAGTTGAGACGTGTGACACCAAGAAAGGATGGTTTTTTCCTAGTTAAGGGTTTCCAGCGTAAATATTTGTGTACTATATGTATGAGCCATTGATTACTTCCTGTTTTTTTTAGAATTTGTATGCATTTCTTTACTTCACAGGTTTAAACTTACATGTGGTATCAAAGCATGTTTTTGGTTTCAAGGGTACACCTTTGTTGTTGAGGGTTTGGCTTGGTTTTGATAGATCAAGTTTATCTTGGGTCTGTGATAAATGTGGGTATAATGGGAGCTTTGCAGCGGTGATTCATGTGTTGAAAGAGAATGGTGAGTAGTTCTAGAATCGAGATTGATAATTTGAATGGTAAAAAATTTGAGCTATGGAATATCAATATGGGGGACCTTCTTGTAAATAAATAACAATGGATCATTGTGGATCCTAGTACACGACCTATTGGTACGAAAACCACTAGTACACAAATTACTAGTACACAAACTACTAATACTCATTCTATTGGTATGTCACAAGAAGATTGGGAGAATCTAAATAAAAGAGGAAGGAGTATGATTCGACTTTGTCTGGATAATTCAGTGTTATTGAATGTTTCGAGAGAATCTGCAGCCAAGGAACTTTGGGAAAAGTTGGGGAATTTGCATTGATCAAAGTCCCTGGTAAACATGTTGTTTCTTTAAAAGAAGTTGTATCATCTTAAGACTGAAGACATAGATTTTTGGACAGATCATCTAAATTTCTTCAATACTCTGGTATCTCAACTTGGATCTATTAATATTATGCTTGCAAAAGAATATATGTGTATTAATTAGTTATGTTCTTTTCCAGACTCTTGGGATAATCTAGTTATATAAATTGGTAGTACTACTCAATATACATTGAAGTATGAGGATGTGGTTTCATCCTTTTTATCAGAAGAGATGAGGTGGAAAAGCATGGATACTCATAACACATATTCTTTATTTTTAAGAGGTCGTCCCAAAGATAGGGATACAAATAAGTCTTCGGGAGGGAGATCTAAATACCCAGGAAAATCTTTGAGGAAATGTTTGAAATGTGGTAAAGATGGGTATTATAAGAAAAATTGTAGGTCTAAGAAAGTTTATAAAGAAAAGGGATATGATGATTCCTCTTCCAAAGAGGCAAAAACATCCACATAAGAAGGAGGTAACATTTACTTGAAATCTACAACTACACATGTAGATCGTGATGTACATGGTTGATCGAATCAGGTGTATCATTTCATATGACTCCTCACAGGGAGTGGTTCAATGAATATGAAAAGTATGATGGTGGTGATTTCTTCCTAGGAGATTACTCGAAAGCTAAAATCATGGGATGTGGAAGGGTTAAGTTGTTGTTGAAAGATGGAAGGATTAGAACTCTCCTTGGAGTTCCACACATCCCAAATCTAGCCAGGAGCCTAATATATGTAAGTAAGTTGGATGATGTAGGTGTGGATACTTTATTGGGAAAGGGAACTTGCAATATGGTAAGAGGATAAATGGTTTTGATGAGGGGAGTTTGACGTGGAAATTTTTACAAGTTTTTGGGAAGCACTTATGCTGGTGGGTGTAATAGTTTTGTTGTCCTTGAGCAAAGAAATAAAGAATACAATATCCATAATGTCCTTGGAAAGAATACCATGCTATGGCAYCAAAGACTGGGACATGTTGGGGAAAAGGGCCTTTGAACACTTCATGGTAAATGTATGGTTGAAGGTATGTCTAATTKCACCTTGGATTTTGATTTATGTGAACATTGCATATATGGTAAACAAAATCAAGTAAGATTCCCATCTGATTCTACAAGAGAAAAGGGGATCTTAGATTTGATACATAGTTATGTGTTTGTACATGTGCATGTTCCAAGATTAGGTAAAGCTATGTATTATGTTTCATTCATAGATGATTTCTCAAGGAACACATGGATTTATTTTCTTAGGAAGAAATATGAGGTATTCGATAAGTTTAAAAAGTTTAATGCTCTAGTAGAAAATCATACTGAGAAGAAAATAAATTTGTTGAGGATAGATAATGGGGGAGAATTATGTGGGAATGAGTTCAAAGAGTTCTATAAGAATTGCRGTATAGCAAGGTAGAAGACTACTCCATATACACCTCAACAAAATGGGGTTGCAGAAAGGATGAACATGACGTTGATGGAAAAAGAAAGGAGTATGCTTAGTGGTGATGGGTAGTGGGTAYTGCATGTTACCTGATAAATAGATCACCCTCATTAGCGTTGGTGGAAAAAACTTCRCATGAAGTATGGATTGGTAATAAATCCTCTCTTGAACATCTCAGAGTGTTTGGTTGTGATGCTTATGTACATGTTCCAAAGGAAAATACAAGTAAGTTGGATAATAAAGTTGAAAAGTGTATCTTTATTGGTTATAAAGATGGTATGAAAGGTTATAAACTTTGGAACCTAGAAAATAAGAATAATGTTTATAGTTTGGATGTTGATTTTAGAGAGGTAAAATATGTTCCCAAACAAGAATTCCAACCAAGGCAAGAAGAACCTAAGAAAATGGAGTTTGAGTTGAATGAAGAAAAATGTGAATCAACAAAATAAGATGAATCAGAAGAAGAAGAACCGCATACTCTCGTATTGAGGAGATCAATGAGGGAAAGAAAAAAACCAAAAAGGTATATCCCACCTTATTTTCACGCTAATTTTGATTTATCTGTTATTGATGATGATCCCATAACTATCAGGGAAGCAGTGAATTTAGAGGATAGTAAACTCTGGAAGAAGGCCATGGTTGAAGAGATGGATGCCTTGGATAAGAATCATGCATGCGATATAGTTGAGTTTCCAATTGGAATAAGGGACATTGGCAGCAAATGGGTGTTTAAGAAGAAGTTGAATGTAGAAGGAAAAGTGGAGAAATACAAAGCTTGGTTAGTAGAAAAAGGTTTTTCCTAGGTAGAGGGAATTGAATTTGGTGAAATTTTTTCTCTTGTTTCCAACTTAACTTCTATTAGATTTATTTTATATGTGGTGACAGGTAGTGGGTACTGCATGTTACATAGTAAATAGATCACCCTCATCAGCGTTGGTGGACAAAACTTCGCATGAAGTATGGAGTGGTAATAAATCCTCTTTTGAACATCTCATAGTGTTTGGTTGTGATGTTATGTACATGTTCTAAAGGAAAATACAAGTACGTTGGATAATAAAGTTGAAAAGTGTATATTTATTGGTTATAAATATGGTATGAAAGATTATAATATTTGGAACCCAAAAAATAAGAAGAATGTTTATAGTCGACATGTCGTTTTTAGAGAGGTAAAAGATGTTCTCAAACAAAAATTCCTACCAAGGAAAGAAGAACCTGAGAAAATAGAGTTTGAGTTGAATGAAGCAAAATTTGAATCAATGGAAAAAGATGAATCAGAAGAAAAAGAACCTCATACTCCGGTATTGAGGAGATCAATGAGGGAAAGAAGGAAACCATAAAGGTATAGTCCACCTTATTTTCGTGCTAATTTTGATTTATCTATTATTGATGATGATCCCATAACCGTCAGGGAAGCAGTGAATTCAGAGGATAGTAAACTCTGGAAGAATTCCATGGTTGAAGATATGGATGCCTTGGATAAGAATAGGGCATGGGATCTAGTTGAGTTTCCAATTGGAAGAAGGGCCATTGGGAGAAAATGGGTGTTTAATAAGAAGTTGAATGTAGAAGGAAAAATGGAGAAATACAAATCTTGGTTAGTAGAAAAAGGTTTTTCCCTGGTAGAGGGAATTGACTTTGGTGAAATTGTTTCTCTTGTTTACAAGTTAACTTCTATTATATATCTTTTATATGTTGTTGTTTCTTTTTATTTTGAAGTAGAACTGATGGATGCTAAGACAAAATTCCTACATGGGGATCTGCAAGAACAAATCTACATGAAGCAGCCAGAAGGCTTTGCAGTGAAGGGAAAGAAAGAGCTAATTTGTAAGCTAAAGAAGACTCTATATGGTCTAAAGCAATCACCTAGGCCATGGTACCAAAAATATGACACATACATCCTTGGACTAGGATTTGTGAGAAGTAGGGATGATCACTATGTATATTTCAAGCAGGTTGGTAATCACTTCATTTATGTAGTGTTGTATGTTGATGACATGTTGTTGGTAGGAAATAGTATGGATGTTATCAAGGAGGTGAAATCACAACTATCCTCCAAATTTGACATGAAGGATCTCTGTGCAGCTAACTTCATTTTGGGAATGAAGATTAAAATATAACGTGCAAACAAGAAACTCTAGTTGAATCAGAGAAAATATGTTGAGATCATATTGCAAAGGTTTAATATGAAGGAAAGTAAAACAATCAAGGTTCCTATTCCTATAGGTGTAAATGTATTTGGAGATCAATGTCCCAAGACACAGGAAGAGGAAGAAGACATGTCCCATGTCCCATATGCTAGTGCAGTTCATAGTTTGATGTATGCAATGGTATGTACTAGACCGTACATTGCACATGTAATGAGAATTTTGAGCAGGTATATGTCAAAGCCAAGGAAGGAGAATTAGACAACAGTAAAGAGGGTTTTTAGGTATTTGTGTGACACTTCTAGCTATGGATTATGCTAACAAGGAAGACCATGATTGGATAGAGTGTTGGAAATACATGGGTTTGTTGAAGCATATTGGGTTGGAGATATGGATCGTAGAAGATATAAAAGTGGGTATGTGTTTAACCTATTTGGAGGTGTAATCAGTTGGATGAGAAAAAGACAAGTTGTAGTGGCACTCTCAAATACAAAATTTTAATACATGGCATCCACTCATGAATGCAAGGAAGCAATATGGTTATAGAGATTTTGTTTAGGTATTGGGTTGGTACAACAAGAAGTAAAGTTAGATTGCAACAAACAAAGTGCAAACTTCCTAGCAAAGAACCCAACTTATCACTCAAAGAAAAAACATATTGGTGTTTAGTATCACCTTGTGAGAGACATGGTTGAACACAAGAAGGTGTTGTTGGAGAAGGTTGACACTTTGAATAATGTTTTAGATTCATTGCCAAAGTCTGTGAATACCAAGAAGTTCTCCTAATGTAGAGAAACAATGGAAATTGTTGCCTTGGATTGTTGACTATGTAATCTCACAAACCCATGTATGCAAAGAAAAAAACAAGTGGGATAATGTTGGGAAGGTGTTATATTTTTCACATGTNGCAATTTTTTTTTTCCTGTTTTAGCATTTTTGTTATTTTTAGCAGTTTTCTAAATTAATCTTGGATTAAGGGATTAGGGTTTTGGTAGTTGTGGAATATCTAAAATATTGTGTATATATTGTACTGTGAATGGTGAAATTAATGCAATGAATATTTGATAGATGTGTCACCGAGGAAGGAAGTTTTCCTCCTGGTTAAGGGTTTCCAGTGTAAATCTCTGTGTATTATATGTATGAGCCATTGATTACTTTATCTTTTGTTTAGAATCTATATGCATTGTTTTACTTCAAAGGTTTAAAACTTACAGTTGGGAGAGGATAGATTGGAGGTCAGGATGCAAATATAAGATACCAAAAGAAATATCCTAAAATTATTTATCAAATGGCATCAGTATGGTATAAATTTGATCATCCTGTGAAAAGTTATGAGCTCTACAGTCCCACCACCATCACAAAGTCCCTAAATATGGTTGATTTTAAATCAGTGATATTTGCACTTCTGGAGCTCCTATTTSGATGATTTTTTTTTTTTTAAATTGAATATTTTGAAAGAGGAACTTAGATCTATAATTTTTGGGGGAAAATTCATCCCTAGGTGCTACATAAATAAGAAAAATCATGCGGTTGTCTGTGAAAAAACCCTAAAAATCAACAGATTTTAAAATGATGACAACTTCACTTCTCAAACTTTGTTTCGAATGATTTTTTTTAAAGTGTTTTTTTTTTTTTTTTCTGAGAGTAACTCAGATATACAACCAATTTCTTCAAATTCCACATATAAATCTACAATAATTGTCTAGAGTGTCATGGACCTCTTTTTTCTTTGTGAAAAAATATGCAAAATAGAGAAAACAAAATTGCCCCTTTTTTCTGGCTGAAAAAAGTGTTTTGATACTACTTGTTAGTTACTAAATGTATTATGCTAAGAAGAAAAAAAAATATTGTAGAAAATACTAGTGGAAAAACAAAATGTAGAGAACCACAACACCAAAAATGATACCTCTATTGATAGGAAGACATGTTCACTTGCCTCTTCGAGGGGGAAACCTCCAAAAAAGCGATACTCTATTACAATAATTCCCAAGACAAGACTTTATCATACCTCATACTCTTATTTATACTAATTCTATCTTCTAAAGAAAATTATAGAAGAAGATATTTCTAGAAGCGAGAGCTTCTATTAAGTCTTCTTACATTATACTTGTTCACATTATTAAATAGGCCTTATTAACTAATGTCGTCCTTTATTACATGGAAAATATATTATTCTACCTAGGTGAGGGGTTAAGGAGGTTAGGTCCCTAACACCAATGACCTCAAATAGGGTATAATTTCCCACAAGGATGGGAGGATCCATGTATGCAGAAATAAATGATAAAACAATTTATGGTGTTTCCATATGATGGGATTCTCCTTAATCCAATATCCATGCATCAAGAGAAGAGTTAATGGAAATTAGTGCATGTAATTTACCTCATTTTGTTGGTGTCTGATCTTATTACTTCTTCTTGGCAGCTTCGGGAATGTGATCCCCAAGCTTATTCTTCTAAAGAATCTACACCATTTGATCAATTTGTTTCTTCATGCATGTTGATTCAGGATGATAGTCACAGTTACAGTAACTGCATTTTTTCTTCCCTTTCTTTTCTTTTCCATGTTTAGAGCCTAAAGAATAATCAAATGGTTTGCAGTAACCTTCCTTTTCTGGCTCTGCATGAGCCTTTCCCTTACTTTTTTACTTGGAATTTGAATTGGAAGGGTTTCATCTTTCATGCACAACAAGTGCATGTGCATTGGGTCCCTTGATTATTCCCATTTTAATGAGATTATATTTATCATGCATGAGGTATTCAATAAATTGATCCAATGTTAGTATTTTCCATTTTTCTCCTAAATTGAATTTTTTGTATGGAATGATGAGATGAAAACAACATAATCTGAACCAAGTTTTTCCAAGATAGAAAGGATTAATTGATTGTTTTGAGTGTATTTGTCTATTCCACATTCCTTTAGATGAAGGAGGAGGGACTTGAACTTTGTAAAGAAGTCCTGGATGCTATCAAAATTCCTTGGTCTAAGGAATTTATACCAAGAAATTTAGCTCGACCTCGAGCATATGGCCTCTCATTTTGTCTTGTTTTACAAAGAGATCCTCCAACTTTGACCAATTTTCATTTGGTATGGTACAAGCTTCAATGTGAAACATAAGCTCGGGGGACATAGACACACACTGGAGGTCATAGGCCTCATCCATGGGTTTGATATACATGTTCTTATCAACATCATAAGTTGGCTCCACCTCCATAGACATGGTAATCCAGTACAAGCCTCTGCATCTAAGTTGATGTAGAATTTTTAGCTTCCACTCGAAGTAGTTATGAGGCATGAGAGTTATTGTATGTGAGTAATCCATCTTTTCTGACTGCATCTTCCTCCTATAATTGTAAATAGAAATGCTTATGCATTTTCTCCTAGCAATAAAGTCCCTAATACCATGTGAAGTTTTCATAGTGAACCTAGTTAGTAGAAAAATCACACAAACTTGTGAGAGAGAGAAGAGAGGAGAGAAAAATAATGAATTGTATTAACTATATGAGTAAATGGTAATTATACACATGATATACTCTACATGGCTAAGTGAATGCACCATAGTAGTGATCTAGAAAGATCTAGACACTCACTGATAGAAACCAAAGTGATCTACCACCTAGTCCTAGTTAACTAGTCCATCCAATAATTAGTTAACTGATTCACACATGTGGAAGTGAGAGAAACAAATGTAATCACAAGATATGAACCCTATTGACCACATGAATGATATATGCACACTCTTGGTGAAGAAACCGAGGTTAACATGCATATGTTGGTGATAAAGTTGAGGTTTCCCTACATGAGTGACCTCCACTAGTCTAACTGAGGTGTAACTGACTCTGAACTGAAGAGGGAAAGCACTCTATTTTGTAGGAGGCACCCTAATTTGTAGGGGAATATTTTCATGAGAGTATATTCTCATCTATGGAAGTTCCCTCAACACTAGAATATCAACCTTCGGAAAATAATTACCTAGGTGAGTGTGTAATATCTCCAATAATTTTGAGTCCCAAGATTAATAATGGATTTGTGTATATTTGATGAATGGTCAGAATGCCTGCAAAGTTGAAAGGACAGAGAGCCTAGAAATGTAATACTTTGAATGTTAATAACAAAAATATATCACTATTTGGAAGATGGACAAGGATAGAGTTATAGGGGGCTATTATTCCATGAGAGAGGGAGCTAAAGGGGATAAGCCAATTTATTATATTTTATTCCCCCATCTTGGAATTAGTTGGGAAAAGTGGTTACATGAGCTTCTTGGGAAGTCCACGTGATTCATTATTGCATGTAATTATATAAACCATGTTTTCAGTT
>JASDQU011404057.1:4861-15126 GCA_032191745.1 Picea mariana
TATTTAACGATCCTATATACACTATACATATATACAGATATTTTTTTGGTTTACTGTTCTTATTTTCTTGAAAATATGATAATGAAAATTATGGGAGATTTGGAACTAATTCCAACGACTTTCTTGTTTTCTACTTTAACACGCTTTGAATAGTCGTTGAGAGGTCCTTATCAAAACCACTTCCTGCCCTTAATTCATTCATACATTAACTCCGACCCTTCTCAAAACCAGTTATAATTACGTTTCTTCGTCTGCTTGAAGCGAGACAGTGGTTGAAGTTGTTTATACCGTCCAGGGAGAATATTTGCTCTGCGTCTCAATTGCTCCACAGATTTTATTCAATAGGAATTGCAGTAAGAGATGTTGCTGTGTTTTCTGATAATGAATGCTGGATTGCTGTCCTGAGAATGTTTAGATCTCTCGTCGAATTAATAGAACGAGAAGAAAGTTGTAGTTATTGATATTATGGCTCCACCTAATAGACCATCTACACTGGCAAAAGTAAAGACGAGGGATTCTGTCAATCCAGAGGTAGATTTATTCTATGTAACAGGAAGCACGCCTGCTCAAAGTACTTTGAAGTTGACCACTAACGTTGGTTTTTCAGAAAAATGCCTGGATTCGTTGATAGATAATGGAGAAGAAAAAGTAGAATGCCAGACTCCTAAGTCAGAGGAGCATAAGATACCTCCGATGCTCTGCTGTCCTCCTGCACCACACAAGCCCAGATCGAATCTGATAAAGAGAAAGTTACCTACAAGTCCCCTCGAAGGATTTTACATTCTCTCTGATTCTGATCTACACTGGCTGTTCGGTTCAGATCTTGCGAAGATCAGTCACCAGCATATGAAGAGAAAAGTCCTCCCAGAATGTCTAACACAGAAGGTAAGGGTAGAATCTTATGAAGAATCCAATGTTGAGACCAATTCTTTGTATAGTGTGTTACATTAACAATGAGTAATGGTCCTTAAGACTATTGTTACAATATGAAATTTACAAGTGATTGCTAGCATAGCATGCGATTTTTTGTTACAGAAGTTTGGTTTCTGATAACAATAGATTTGTATTGCCCTCTGAGTTTACGATTGTGGAGAACAGTATTGGATGCAGCTCAATTGTATTTGAAAATTTCTAGTCTTCATGTTACAGATTGCAATGGAAAAATTGTTTCCTCAAAGATGAAGATCCTCTCTTTGAAGATCCTGTATTGTAGGGAATATGTCAGTTTGCATTTTCCTTGATTTGATTTCATATTATGGCACGTTCCTCCTTCCTTACGACTAATGGTTATCTGTAATCCAGAATATGCAGACCTTTGTGAAGGAAAGCACACGTGCGTACAAATATAAATGTCAAAAAGTTTAAAGGAGTCCAGGTCCAGGTCCAGGTCCATGCTGGCTGTCTGGCTACACACCGTTCATGCAGTGGAGGTGGGGTTACTGCAGCCTGCAGGTCTACGAAATGTATCACCAATGGATGTTTAAAGAAAACAAGTATTAATGAGAAACGAAATCCCAACATATGTAAACGAGAGTTTAAATCCACTACATTCCATTGTAAAGCTCTCGGAAAAAATAATGTAAAATGGCAAATTTGGTCCAAAAGTTACATTCTACTCTCTTTTGAGATCCACGCGCAATTTGGTCAGTGCAGAATGATAGCTTGCTTATCCTGGTGCCTAAGCAATCTGTATTAGCTTTTCTTCTGTTTTTGACAGGTAACTTCTTAGTCCTTGGTTTTTGAATCTGTCATTTGTCATATGTTTCTGAAGAGGTAAGAAAGTAGAAATGCTGCTCAAATTAGGGGCAATCAATATGTAACCAGCAACAGAGTATACATAAAAGCATTTAGATCCAACAATGTATAATCTATATTTCAGTTTTATTACTCTAATTGCAAGGTGCACATTGTTTAGCTAAATTGAAATGGGAGTAAGTAAAAAATTAAAATAATCACAACATTATTCAAAGCAAATCTGATCCATATTCAAACCTATTGATTGCACAGCCTTCAACTACGTTATTCAAACCAGTTCTGATCGATATTCAAACCCATTGATTGATTGCACAGCAATACTCAAACCCATTGTTTGTACAGGCTTAGTTCAAAAAAAAAATATAGTCTCGATACTCTAGTTTTTTTTTTAATAAGTTTTATCAAATCGTTATAAAAATTTAGAAAAATAATCAAATCATTATAGAAATTTAGAAAAATTCTTAGAATTAAAAATATGAATGGTTAAAATTACATAATAGGGGTGAGATGTAATATAGATTTTCATGTTGCTAAAAAAAATTCTTTATGTATTAAAAAATTACAATCTGAACACCGACAACAAAGCTCTTTATAGTGTCTCTTAATTGTATGTAGTTAATAGATGTTTCATAATGCAATTATTGTGGCAGTAGGCTACACACTCTCAATCAATTGATTTGCTTCATCATATTTATAAATGAAATTAATAAATCTAAAGTGCTTTGCTTTGCAACTTTTGTGGTAATTGGTAAGCATATCACAACATCTAAATTCCCTCTTGGTCCTCTCATCCCCTAAGCGGGGATTTCACAACATCTAAATTCCCTCTTGGTCCTCTCATCCCCTAAGCGGGGACTTCATGGAAGAACTTAATGATTTTGAAAACCTTGGCACTCGGGTTATAAGAGAGATGTTGTTGCTTTGTTCGAGGGGTTTCCAGAGTCAATGAGACAAAGGATATTAAATATTCAAATAATAATAATAATAATAATAATTTATTTTTAAGGTCACAACCAAGCCAGCACACCAAATTGGTGTATGAGACCCCCTTGTTTGTGGGACAAGGGACCCCTCTTCGTCCAGCGATTTGATTGGTAAAGTCTACGAAAGTATACATACCCTACCTCCTTTTGGATTTGAACCTGTGACCTCTTAAGAGGAAACACATACAAAAAATAAGTGAAGAGTATCAAATACATCAACCAATTAATGATGAGAAAAATATATTATTTTATATATTAAAAAATAAAAATGTTTGTTCTTTATATTTAAGATTAAGTTGTTTGTAAAAAATTGAATAAAGTCTAATAAAAATATCAAATACATCTCAACCAATTAATAATGAGAAAAATATATTATTTTATATATTAAAAAATAAAAATATTTGTTACTTATGTTTAAGATGATTAGGATGTTTGTAATTTTTTTTTAATTCAAACTAAAGTAATATGCAGTAAACTTAGGAGAACCCTATATAGTACCTAGGCAGTGTAATAATCTAAAATTACATTTTTTACATAGCTAAATTTTAATGACAAATAATAATTGGAAAAAAAAATGTTTAAACTTGTACATTTCAAAAGTTTTGAGTTGATTGTTATAGAAGCGTGCCCAAGAAACTTTGTGTTTGATTGTTTGATTGTTGAAGAGTTGATCATCAACTCGATTGAGAAAGCAAAAGTAATCTAACGACATGAAACGACGTCCGAACATCGAGACAATAGGAGAGTAAACTATTGAAGAAAATTAGTAATGAAGGTTAAATCTTAGTTTAATACTTTGTGGTTAATTTTTTTATTTATGGTTAATCATTTTATTAGTCCTTGTTGTAGGTGTAGAGGGATTATAGTAATTGATAAATTGTTGAGTGCATATTACTTTGTCTTTTGACTCGAAATATTTGCACAATACCTATTGTTGGAGCTATGGAAATAAAAACATATATTTTTATATAATAAAAAGTAACATATATTTACTGATTTGATTGGATAAGAGATTGGAGGTCTTATTGCCAGCTTCACTATTCCCAATGTAGTATGTGGCAACATATCCAAAGTTTTTCTAGTAGTCAGTATGTTTTAATCATATATTTTTCCTATATCTTGCTTCAAGGTTGATTAATGCTAGCATTGGTTCGAATGTTTGTATTAGCATTTTTTGCTACCCGAATATATCCACAAGTTTTGATATGTAATAAGCATATTGAAAAGTTTTGATATCCAAGCTTTGTAATGATTGAGAATTTCAAAGTTTATAGCATCTTTGGCAAATGTATATTTCTTGAAATTATTTACACTTGTTTCGAGATGCATCAATAGGACTGACTGCGTAAATGTTCACATGACGTGACGTTCTGCAACACTCCTAACAACTTAAATGTTTGCATTCTGTGAGGTGCTTAGACAGCCTGAGAGTCTTAAATGTTTATGTAAATACGGTTCTCGAAGTACATTTTTCCTCGAAATTTTCTATATAGTTACAGTGAATTTGCACTTGATTGTCTACCGCCAGTTCAATAGCCATTGTATGTTTCATCCTTGTTCTGTCATTGAAGCTACATACATTGTTTACTGGTTCAGTGACTGCTTCTTCTTCGCTGGTTTGTCAGTTGTTGCCATTGTATGCTTCATCCTCATAATCATTGAGGCTACATACATTGTTTACTGGTTCAGTGAGTGGTTCTTCTTCGTTGGTTTCTCGGTTGCTGCTTGTTTTTGTTTTGCTGGTGATTCAAGCTGTACTTATGCATTTCATTGTTTCGAAGTAAGTTTGGATGTCATGGTTTCATTTTGTATTCCTTGTTTGTTTTTTAGTTTGCAGTTTGCAAGTAAGAATGTTTGCTTATTTGTAGTCGCATGTTCCTTGTGTGTTTCCGGTTCCTTTTATGTTTGGGTTGTAGTTTCGTAATCGTTGGAGATACATATGTTGTTCACTGGCTCGGTGGTTCTTGCTGGTTCGTTGGTTCCCGGGTTGCTAGTTCTGTTTGTTTGGCTAGGGTTTGCGCTTTGGGGCATTGAAGGTGTAGTTTGGCCTCTTAGTGTTTTCTTGTTGGTTTGGTCCATGTTGGTTTTTTTTCTTTGATTCGGCCTTGCAGGGTTGGGGTGCAGCGGTGGTGGTTGGAGCTTCTTCTTTTTTTTGGATTGTTATTGTTTTGTTTGGGGCGCTTTATGGTGTTCAGCCCCTACACCCACCAGTGGATATGCAGTTGTTTTATTTTCCATGTCTTTCGGAGTCGAGATCTGTTATTCTGTGAGATTTTCTTAGTGTTGCAGTCCTGCCATGAAAGAAAATAGTTGCATGCAAAATTGTTCGAGGATTATAGGTGAAGTTACAATACCCGTTGTTTTCTTGTTGGAATAAAGCATATGTATGCAGGGTACATTTATAAACCATGTATGGTCAGCTGTGTGGATATGCCATGACATGTCCTTTCTCCTCTGCATAGACTGGTGTGTGCAGGATGCAATTTGTGTTGTTCTTGACATATGATATGTGCAACAAAGATTCTGCAAGATTATATTTCCATGTCTAGAAGCTTGTGTGGGTAATTAGCCACAGAAAACTGAGAACTTGTATCGTGTGCACAATAGTCTATGTAGATGATAAAGAACATGGCTAGAGGGCATATGTGGATAAAATCCTAGGGAAAAGCATAAATCGTTTAGCTGCGACCATGCAGTTGTGTGATATTTTGTGCCTTGTAATATATTTTGGCCAGGGAAAAGAATTGTACACGTTTACAACCATGGATAGAGAAGCGCAAAGGTTCATGTTTCTGCCTTTGTAGACTGTTCATTGAGTCAGTTTTTCTCTATGTACATATTGCTTGTTCTCCGCTGAATACCAGCTTCCATTGATGTTCATTAAATTTTGTGGGTTCCCAAATTGAAACAAACAGAGTAGATGGAGAAAAGGAGAGAGTCTTGACTGCATCAACTGAACAGGATATAGAAAGGTGCATGCTCGTACTGTTGTTTCATATTGCGTTGTTTTGTATTTCATTTATGGTTTGGATATGTGTTAGGCTAGTTGCGTGACTTCCTACATGGTAAGTTTTCTTGGTTGCATACGTTTATTCCTGCATACTAAGCTAGTGCATGTTCATTGTGTTTGTGCTACATTGTTGCATTTAAACAAACAGAATGGCTGGACAGGATGAAGGACTCTTTGGCGGGTAAATAGACCTATTTCTTTTTTGTTTTACATGTTTGTTTTCAAACTAACTTGCCTTCCTGTCGATTTCATCTTCTGCGTTGCTGCCTTGGAAAAAACAGGTTGCTTGGACAGGGAGATGAATTCTTCTATGCAGCAGCAGAGGGTTCTATGGTACATTCTTGTAAAAGGTATACCAAGTGTGTCGACGAATTAAATATACAAACGAGGTGTGGGCATATAATATAGAATGCATATATTTGCTTAGTCTTGATGTCCATATGCAAATTCTTGCATCAAAAAAAGTTGGACTAGTGAGGCGGCCATGAGCAATCAGTGATCCCAGACATCGACGGACCGACAAGGCCAAAGGTAAAGATGCATGCATTGTGCTCTTACTATGTTTACTAGACAAATTTCCCAGGCTATATATTCAACTATGGCATCACGAATATGTTGATGCCATCTGCAGTACATGGTTTGCAGCTCGCAAGAAGTATCAACAAGTACGAGTGAGACGTCGAACCTGCTGCATGTTCTGCAGACTAAGAGGTGTCGTTGCGAAAATCTGGCTCCATAGTTCATCAAAAGTATGCATGTACTTGTAGCACACTACCATTCACTTTAGTTTTCCTTTTCAAAAAATGTCTTCAGGTCTAGAGTTATGACATCCAAAGTACTGTCAATAGAGGCTTTGAACAACCACCAAACTGGATAGGTGTCCGTCGGGGACATAATGGTTGTATATACCACCTACTTGGACAAGGAAAACAAAAGTAGACCCATTATGCATGATGATATGACAGACAAGGACGCCATGATGACATTCACATTGACTGTTTCTCCTCAACTTGTTCAAAAACATGCAGAAAAGATATTTCCGCGTAATGGGATATCCATTACAATTTTTAATATATTGCTAAAAACAGTATATGACCGTGGTGATTGCGATCAAATTATTTTGGTCAACAAAATAAGGACCACTAACTCACCATCAATATCAACCATATCTCCAAGGATTCGAGACTTCTCCAGGGGTTGACATCAATCTCTAAGGGTTGACATCAATGACAACCAATTGTCCAAACTGGTTGTCCAACAATCTCCCCCTTCAACATTGATGGAAACACCAACATTGATGGAAACATTGATGATAACACCCATGCTACCCCTATGACCATTTATCCTCATCAATGTTTCTCATTCTCCCCCTTTGACATCAATGGAAAAGGGACTCTCTCATTGGGGATACTCCCTTTTTCTTCATGCTTCTGTTCTTTCTGTCCACATGTTTCTTTCCTCATGTTTCTTTCCAAGTTCCTCTTCTCTTTTGATAGAAAACATTGAATCCCCTGAATGTATGCTTGCACTAAATAATCCTTCTCCGACTTCATGCACTTGACTCTTACTCTTCTGAAATTTCTCTATTTCATCCTTTGACATCATGTGAAAAAGGATAACTCCCCCTATCAGTATGTCTCCCCCTATATGCATGCCTCTAATATTTATTTCTTAATGATTTCTTTCATTTACTTCTCTGCAAGATGTCATCTAGATCAATGTAGGGATACTTGTATATGTTTCCTTTCCTCTCTTTCAGTGCGTGTTAATTTTCCATTGGTTCTTCCTCTTGTAACTCTATGAAATATATAAAAAAACATCCATTAATTGATTTCTTCATTCGTGTGTCATCCATAGTGTTCAAAGATTTGTTTTGATTATTTATCTTCTAGATATGGTTTCTCTTTCCCTGTCCAACTATTCCTTTTTGTGACCAACTTATTCCAACTGATTCCATGGATTCCAATTGTAAATACACTACTATGTATCTATTTTGACCCATGTTATTTGTACCTACTAAGTGTCCATCTCTTTCCATAATTGCTACTCAATTGTCCACAATGTTGACCCATTTGTTACTGAATACTTCTCTATTGTAACTGATCATCACATACTCATGTTTCTCAAACAGAATAAAATGTGTCCACTGGTCTTCTCTAGCTTCTTCTCAATTGATCAATATTTCACATTGTACTTCTGTCGCTTGACAGATCTAAATTTGTCTCTACAAGAACCTCAAACTACTTGAAGGATAGTTATCTTATCTATAGTATCTACTGCATTGACTCAACATATTCAATATTTATATTTATCGAGATCCTCCAAGATGAATGGCTCAGAACAAAACCTTCTCTGATGCAGAGTCATCTTCCTCTTCGTCTATGGATTCATCATTTTCTTGAATTATGACTTCCTTTTCATCTTCTCTCTGAATTATGACATATTCCTTTTCATCATCTTCCTAGTTTCTAACACCTTCCTCTTGGCCTATAAATTTGTCTTGATCTTGAGCTATTGCAAGTTCTGTAAGTACAATCTATGGAAGTGCTTCATTCATCTACTCTTCATTCATTTGTTCTTCATTCACTTGTTCTTCTAGTTATTTATTTCCTTTCCAGACCTTTATGTATCTGATATCAATGTCTTCCTTCATTAAGGGATTCATCATGGTTCTACAATTTCAAGATATGTATCCATAGTTGTGGAATTTGTAACATTCAATATTGTGTGGGGAGACGTAAGCATCTCTTTCTTGAACATTTCCTTCATACGTTTTGCAATTCAGAGCTTTATGCCCAAACTTAGTACATTTAAAACAGTGACAATAAAACAAATTTGCATACCCAGGAGTGAATAATATTCTCTATGGTGTATTCCTTCTAAATTCCTTCCTTGGTTGATCATGATATTCTCTTTGGTTGTTTCCTTCATACTGATTGAATCTTCTTTGCTACCTGAATGTAGAAGTTATTATGTATTCATTCCTTTCTAATTCTTATTGACTACGATTCCTTCCTTTGAGAACTTCTGCATAACTCTTTTGTTTTGTTCTTTTTGTCATGGATCTTTAACCTTCCTCAAAATTAACATTCTTGTATCTTAGTCCATATTTGTCACTGTATGGTCTTTGACTGTTGAGAATGTTTTCTAACACTTGAGAAATTTTCAAGTTCTATCCATGCTTGTTGAATTCAACTATCAATGTCATGATTTCCTTTTCAAGTTTCTCACACTCTTTATCATTTGGATATGCACTACTTCTTCATTTCTTCTTCCTTCTTCAAGTTGGGTTTTCAAGGAGATGTTTTCTTCTTTGAATGATTTTTTTTCTTCCTTCCTTTATTTAGTTCAGTTAAAGCATTGATTAATTCTTCCTCAAGATCCAATTGACCTTCTTATTCACTTTCAGGAGTTCTTTTCTTATTTTCCATAGCCATAAAGAGTACTCTCTCTGGGTCACTATATCTTTCATCATCTTTATTAGATGAAGAGTTGTCTTCTCTTGAGTAGAGATTTCTCTTGAAGACTTTCCTTCTATCTCCTTTCCCGTTTCCCTTTTGATATTTATTTTCTTTCTTAGGATCTTCTTCTTCACCACTTTCTAAATTCTTAGCATGAAGACACTTATTTTCGAAATGACAAATTTTACCATAATTAAAACATTTTAAGGGAAGCATAACTTTTTACTTGCCAATTCCTTTCTTCAACATCCTTACAAAGTTGGTTGTTTCTTCATCCTCGATTAAATCATCGCTATAGCTGCAATTTGTCTTTGACTCGGGCTTTTTCTTCTTCTTTGTCTTCTTGGATTCTTTGAAGCATGCTTCCATCTTGGATGGATTTTCCTGATTTGTTCTCATTTCATAAGATGTAAATATTTCATGTAGCTCATCCGTGCTTATCGTACTCAGATATGCTCTTTCTTCTAGTGCTGAAATATTAGGATCAAATCTCATTGGAAGATATCTCAATACCCTTTTAACAATTATATATTCATCAACTTCTTCTCCCAATCCTTTAATCACATTCACTGTTTCATAAACTCATAATAAGTAAGTTCCAATGTATCCATCTTTCTTCATTTTAAATTGTTCAAATTGACCTGTGTAAGTATGAAGCTTCGTTTCCTTGACTTTGGCATATCCTTCATAAACATTCTGAACTTTATCCCAAATTTCAATTGCAAAATCACAATGCATAACCTTGACATATACTTAATCAACCAG
The DNA here is from genome assembly GCA_032191745.1 of Picea mariana. NCBI lineage: Eukaryota > Viridiplantae > Streptophyta > Pinopsida > Pinales > Pinaceae > Picea > Picea mariana. The sequence continues at coordinate 14,836 of JASDQU011404057.1, forward strand.
ACCATTCAGGATGGAATTTTTATCCCTCGAATTGTTTTGAATGATTTTCTTTCCATTGTTGTCTATTGGAGGAGTGGCAGGCTCTTTGTATCCATGTACTACTAGTTTCTAAAAATAAAATCCATGTGCTTGTACATATGTTTTCATTCTTATGCTCCCGAATGCATAGTTTTTCCCATAAAATTGTGGTATTCCATTCTTATACATATTGTTTCTCTCCATGATATACCTTCCAGTGGTTAAATTGTTTCTTGAAGAACCTACTCCTCTGCTACCAATTGTTGGAGTACT
>JASDQU011404057.1:41755-60082 GCA_032191745.1 Picea mariana
GGATAACGCATGCTGCAATAAATTCTTGAACAATTTTCTCAATTTCATTTTTCTGGGAAAATGGATGATGGTAAGGATGAACATTGGGAGGAAGGATGTTGGGGACGAGGTTAATGGAATGATCATGAACACCACAGGAAGGAGGAAGTCCCTGGGGAGTGGAAAAAATAACTTGATGTTTGGAGAGGATGGATTGGAGGTCAAGAGGCACAAAGGGTGTGTCAATGGCATGAATGGAATGGGGTTGTGTAATAATGTCAGAATGAAATTTTTTGAGGAGATTTTCCATGTGATGGGAACTGATGACCTCAAGGGAACCTATTGTGATTCCTTGGAACTTATACTGTTGGTCCTCTTAGCTGAATTGCATGGTTAATTCCTTAAAATCCATGAGAATGGGACCTAGATTCCTTAGCCATTCATAACCCAACACAATTTCATAAAAACCCATGTCAGTAGAAAACATATGAGATTTCATGTGGTACTGACCAATTTGTAGACGCACATTTTCACAAGGCCCCCCACATTTCATGGACCCGCCATTGGCAATCATGATTTGAAAGTTGTTGACTGCTTGCATATATAAATTAGTTTCTTGGGAAATGTGGCGATGAATAAAATTATGGGTTCTTCCACTGTCAACAAGGATGATGACCTTCCGATGCTTAATGTAATCAATTAGCTTGAGGGTTTGGGGAGTAGAGAATCTAGTGAGAGCATCCAGAGAAATGACCGGTTCAACTTATGGGGGGTCTAAGGGTGGACTCAGGTTAGTGGATTCAGGTGACTCGTCCACAGGGGGATCCTCGACCTCTTTGTCAGAAACATCCTCAAAGATGGCCATAAAAACATTTTCTTCCTTACAGTTCTACCCAAGAAAATGTTTTTCGTCATAATTATAACAAAGGCCCTTGAGTTGACATTCAACCATTTCTTCTTGGGTCAATTTCTAGATCTTTAGTGGAGTGGAAGGAGGAGTGGGAGTGATTGGTTTAGGGAAAGGAATAAAGGAGGATTTTCTGGTTTGAGAAGAGATAACATGTTGTGCTTCCTTAGCTATTTTAGTAGCTCCCACCCAACTTTGAGGGAGAGCCATGAGGACGTGGGCATGAATCTCATCCTTGAGGCCACTGATAAAACATTCTTGGAAAAAAACAACATAAATTCTCTCTATGCGAAAARCCAATCGCTCAAAAGAATCTATAAAGTCTTCYATTGTTTTAGATTGTTTCAACTTTGTGAAATGGCTTAAAYKRTGGGTGTCAATGTCAAAGCRTTMATAAAGCTTTGCAACAATTTGTGTCCAARCCACATACCCTTGGCGGGAAGTTTTTCTCCATTTCCACCATTGCCAACATTCTTGATCTAGATGGATAACATCATACTAGAGTTTGGCCAACTCATCCATAATGTTGTAGAAAGAGAAGTAGTGTTCCATTTGAGTTGCTCAACTGGTGGGATTCGAGCCATCAAGTTTGTTCACATCCACTCGCGGAAGGCGTAGGTCACGCTGAAAGTGATGGGGCTCAAAAGTCTAGGAATTAGAGGAAGCTTCACCTTCAAGATGAAAAGGTGGGTCAGAGGAGGTAAGGTCTCCAGTGATATTCAACTTAGCGTAGATCTGGCCAGCAAAGGAGTCAAGCTGGGTAGAGAGGTCCTATTTCATGGTTTCCATTTTGGCGTTTATGGTGGAATGCATGTTTTTATTGATGATGGTAATATTGGCATTGAGTTTCCACACTTCGTTATTTTCCTCTGCAAAATCAGAGGACAAGGTATTAAGGTGGGCTTCAGGGTCTTGGCTATGGGTGTGGGTCATGATGAAGGGGGGAACTAGAAAGGGGTGGGTGGGACCACACAAAAATGGTTTATGGGTGAATGGTATCACAATGATGACAATGACGAGGGGAATCCAATGGGGTAATTCCCAAATAAGGGGGGCGAAAAGGGGTTGTGTCCACCGAAAAAGAAAGAATTTTAAAACTAGTATCTTTGGGGTCAGGGCTATATCCTTCAAATATAGAATTGTTCCTAGTAATCCATATGCCCCACATAATGATAATTGGTAATTCAACCATCATGTGTCTTTCTTTTACCCATTCCTATAGACAACGGTCAATAGAGGCACCTCTCCAAACACCAAATAAGAAAAATTTGTCACAAACCAGTACCCATACTCTCTGAAAAAGCAAATAGTTAATGAATAAATGAGGAGGTGTCTCTTCCTCTTCGAGACACAGAAAGCACAAGTGCAACCTACTATGTCAAAAAAACATGTATATGTCAAGAATTTTAAAGGCCTCTAGGCCCTTGCTAGCGGTCTAGTTGTAGGCCTTTTGATGAAGTGGAGATGAGGTGTAGATCCATGAAATGGATATTTAAAGAAGACAAGTATTAATGAGAAATGAAATCCCAACACAAGGATATGCCACTGTAGTGGAAAAGCGTTTAAGCACGTTACTTTCCATTGTAAAAATCTCGGAATGACGAATGCTAAATGGCAATTTTGCTGCAAAAGTTACATTCCACTCTCTTTTGAGTGATTGGAAATATGTTAAGATGTACACTTAATTTTTTCGGTGAAGAATGGGAGTGTTCTTAAGCAAACTGTATTAGTTGTTCTTTAGTTTTTCACTTGTAAGGTGATAGTCCCTGGTTTTTTCAATGTGTCATTTGTGAAATGTTTTGTAGTGGAAAAAACAAGAAATGCAAGGGTAAATTGGATTGAGAGATATAAAACTAGCACATACACATACTTGTGGCTGGATTAACACTAGGAGATGACAATATAGGGAGTAATTTCCATCCGCTATACATTTTGCATTAGATAGGGAATTTAGAATCTGGCCATCTTGTTTAATATAGTATTTAATTTGGTCATACTTAATACAAACTCTAACATAATTCTAACCCTAGTACATTATTTATTTTTAAAATTCACTTTTTGACTTTCATTAGGAGTATGAGATTTTCAGAAACCTCCATTCAACTTTCATTGAGAAGGTGCCACTAAAAAAGCTTGCGATAGAAACCTAATTCTATTGAAAAAGATTTAAAAATTTAAAACCTCATTCTAAAGATTTAAAACTTAATTCTATTTAAAAATTTAAAACATGACTATTTAAAAAGATTTAAAACCTAATTCTATTTAAATATTTAAAATCTAATTCCATTGCAAAGATCAAAACTCTAATTACATCTTAATAATTCCAAATTATATTTAAAAAGATTTATAACTTAATTTTATTCAAATATTTAAAACCCAATATCATTACAAAGACAAAAAAAAAATATAATTGTATGTAAATAATTCCATTGCAAAAAATAAAAACCTAATTCTCATGACATGTGAAGGAACCTTATAATCAAACTTCAAACAAAAAATAAATGATGAAAAATAATCAAATTATACAACACAATTCTATTACAAAGATCGAAAATCTAATTGCATATCAATAATTCCATTGTAACTGATCAAAAACTAATTCTCATTGCATGCTAAGGACTTAGCTACTTATCATCATTGTTTTGTTTTGGGTCAACTTTGCTACAGCTGTAGCTACTCTTGTAAATGAATCTATACTCAATATAAATTCGAGCGAATTTTTCATGGAAAAAAAAGGACTTAGCTACTTATAATCAAACTTCAAACAAAAAAATAAATGGTTCAAAAAAGATCAAATTAACGAATATTGTGGCAGCTGATAAAATACTCCTGAAGACTTCTACAACCATAGCTGACGGAAACCATAAAAAATAACATCCCATCCATAAAGTTGGCTCCACGCACTCCACCAATTGGTAATGGCACCCCACTGGGCTGGTAAAGAAGGCGAAGTTGAAGGCGCCCCATTCATCCACTAACAACAAATACTGGTAAAAAGGAAGGGATTTATAGTAAAAACCTAAACCTAAATGTTAAAAAAAAACTAAAAACTAAATGTAGTAAAAACTTAAGGTGCTAAAAGGTAGTAAATCATCTAAATCTAAATTGAATTACTATTATTATTTTAATTAAGCTTTTTAATGAAAAATATACATGTTTTGTTATGCAAAAAAGTTAATGTTTTAAATCATAATTTTTCATTTATTGTAACTATTAATATTCACAATAATAATAATAATAGTGATTTGATTGGTAAAGTCTATGAAGGTATACATACCCTACCCCTTCTGGATTTGAACCTATAACTTCTTAAGAAAAAGCACATATTCTTAATCATTAAACCCACTCAAAATGTAATTCAAACAAATAATATTAATATCCCTTTTAAAGCTTCTGCAATATTCATTGATTGCATAGCATTTTACAAAGGGAAATATAATTTCAAAATGTCATTTCGAACCCACTATTATACAAGCATGCACAAGAAGATTTTTGGTTTGATGGAATAGTTTCAAAATGTCATTTCGAGTCCACTGTCATACAACCGTGCGCAACAAGACTTCTTGTTTGATTCAATTGGTTGCTGAAGAGTTGATCACCAACTCAATAGAGCAACCGTGCAATAAATCGAACGAAAGCGACATGCAACGGCGTACGAACAGCGAGATGTAAGCAGGAAAGACACCGGTTTACTGGTAGAACAAATTATGAAAAGATGGTATTCCAAGATGATTGGTAAAAGAGGTAAAATTTTATTTTAATGTTTATGCTGATTAATATTTTAGGTGTTTTTTAATTGTTTTAAGTTTTTGCATTTTTCTCTTGAATCTTGCATAAATTTATCACAAAATTGTAGATTCAACAATTACATAAAATTGATTATACAAATTTGTAGATTCAATAATTTTTATTCAAATTTTAAATAAAATTAAACAAAAAAATATCCCAAAAAACGAAAAATCTAAAACAATTCAACTACCACTTTTACTTTTGAGTTGTTCATACAATCTTGGAAAAATATGTTTCCAATCGCAAAAAACAACAAAAAAAAATGTTACTTATTGTAAATCTGACACAATCTATGTCATAAAGCACAATTTAACTCTCAATTACACTTAGTGGAGATGAGCCTTTGTGGAGGTGACAAAACCCATTATAACTTAGTTTCTCATTTAAATGATAAAAACCACCCCATTTAAAATATTTTAGTTAATTTTTTTATAATTTATTTTAATATTTTTATTGTTATATTACATTTTTAATATATTAATTATTAAATTTATTATAAAAATATAGCATGTCAAATAAATTTTTTTATTTTTATTTTTTGCATTATGAAAGAAGCATTTTAGAGTTTCTTTGTATATTTTTTTCATCGTTAGGTGCTTACGTTGAGACACCATGGGCAAGCCCTAAAACATTGGCGTCTTCATAGGAGTTCAAGTGATAATTTGGGCCTTGGCACTAAATAACAAAATTCTTAGGTTCACTTTGATGAAGTAGATTGAATAGTTTCCAACTGGATAAGGAAAATATCATAACTCATGTTGTTCTTTTGATATTGGGTATTTGATAATGTTTTTCAATTGGTATATTTATAAGAAGATGTAACAAAATATGTAGATTAGGTTGGCTTTGATGAAGTAGATTAAATAGTCATAATTAATGTTTATTTGATATTTGGTATTAAAAAAAATCAGATTATAATGATGTTTTGTATTTGATTAAATAGTTTACAAGTGGAAAAGGAAAATATCATAATTAATATTGTTTATTTAATATTTGGTATTAAAAAAAAATCACATTGTAATAATGTTTTACATTTGGTATATTTGTAAGAAGATGTATGGGAGTATGGTCATTGTCACATCACTTGAAGGTACCATTACATTGCTTTAAGATTATCTCCACATGGCAAGTACTAAGTATTTTTGGGAGTTTGTATTCATCTTAAGGTGTTGAGTTGCATCATTGGATGTGATGGTGTAACCTCATCTAACGACACAACTTTAAGGGTCTTAGCATGTGATATGAAAATTGTCATGGATATTCCATTGGAACAATTCATCACAATAGATCTTATAATATTTTGAACTCCTTAATTATGTAGGTTATTATCTTAGATTTGACATTTATTATTATTAGCTTAAAGCTCCAATGTATGGAAATGATCACACCATCCACATAAATGAACACAAGATGTGACCCGAGAAAGATAATATGAGAGAAAACCCATCTGGAAGGTGAGGCTTATACACTGTGACCTGAATGGCTACTAAAGAATGTGCTACCTCATTTGTTATGTTTTAGTAACCCACTCCTAGATGCTCCTAGTGGCCCATTATTTAACATAGTTTGATAATTGTTTAGGGTTAGGGTGAGGGTTTTTGGATGTTGCAACCCTCAATGAGTGTGATGGTTTTGTAACCTCTATAATCTTCTTGAAAATCCACTTGTGACTAGCCCCACATGTGTGAGTAATGGGAATGGACATGGCATCAAAACATTACCATGATGTTCAATAAGGTAAGTCAACTTGCGAGAGGTATAACTTCCACATACGAACTTCAATTGAGGTGATTTTCACACCGTTGGAAAGATTTCCATGTGTAGAACAACATCGAGGAGTTGGGATCTATGATCAAAAAGTTTTTACCCCAAAAGTGTGGTTTTATGCCTCAAATTGGATCTTGAAGGCTTCAGACCCCAAATCACCAAACTGGGACATGCCCTTAAAATGGGCCCTACAGGTCAATTCCTCAAATATTTCCACTTAGAAAGTGCAAGATAGCTGGAAAATTATAAAATGATCCATTTCAAATGATACCTTCCCATTTAAGGAGGCTTTTGGTCCCCCAAAAAATTGTTTGAATGAGGTGAGAAATTTTTTCCTTTGTACCTTCTCCCTATAGTATCATTTGGCCTTGCCTGGAAGTTTTCCTTTCAACCCTATTTGCTAGAGTTCATGAGCCTACCCCTATTTGGTAGTTATGGACCTCTTATGAAAAACTATTTATCTTCTACCAACTCTACCTATTCTTATGGTCCTAATTCCCCTATGGTAGGTAGGAAAAGCTCAATTTCTTGATCCAACTAGGAAGGATCACAGATTTTTAGATTTTCCACATTCATTACTGAGCAAATGTGCATATATGGGGGTAGATTGAGTCTATAGGAATTATCACCCACCTTCTCCAATACTTCAAAAGGACCATACTACAGAGCCTTGATATTGTTACCAGGACCATGTAGCCTTTTTTTGTTCAAATGAAACAAAACTCTATCTCCCACCTTTATTTTTTTCTCAATTTTGCATTGATCATGTTGAGTCCTGTAATTTTCCCATGATTTCTTCAATGTCTCATGTACTTGCAAATGGATATACCTAATCTTATGAACATTTTTTTCTTCTTTTAGTGCATCTCTTGTGATTTATTCCCTCACTCCTCTGCATTGTCCATTTATAACATCCAAGGGCAAAGGTAGCAAATACGCAAATCAACTTTTAAAAGGGGACTTACTAGTAGAAGTTTGGATCTCTCTGTCATAATAATGTTGAATATAAATAAAGTTTTTTTCCCAGGTTTTTGTATGCTTCTAATTGTAATCCCTCAAAAGATGAACTGATGTCCTATTCAAGATGATACTCCTTGGTATCCCAAAGTGCACCCATACCTATTCAAAAAAAATGTTTGCTACTTCTTATCCTTTGATGGTCATTTTACAAGGCATAAGAATGCACATCTTACTTAACCTATAAACTACAACAAATACATAGTTATGTCCCTTCTTGGCAGTTGGAAAACCACCCACAAAATCCATGGTGATGTGATCCCAGGGTCTAGTGGGTATAGGGAAGGAATGGTATAAACCTTGATTTCTACTACTAGGCTTGCTAATACAACAAAATATGCATCCTCTAATAAACTAAGCTACATATTCTCACATTTTGGGCTAGTACACATACCTTTGTAAGTTAGCAACTATATCCCCAATAAAAAAATGTCGCACCGCCTTGGAGGTGTGAGCCTCTATGATAATTTGTAGACTTTCACCTTTAGGAACACAATGCTTGTCCAACTTGTATAAAAACGAATTTCGTAGATGGTAGTGAGCCTTACCATCACCTTCTTCTATATGAATTTTTCCTTGTAGTTGTTGAAACACCTCTCTAAAGTCCTCATCGTTCATGTCCGCATCATGGGTAAAAGGATCCATGTGCATAAGAGTTACCAAAGTTGTACAATGTTGAATCTGGGTGGTGTTGAAAGCATGTCTACCAAGTTATTAGTTCTTCCCTTCCTATATTTGACGATTATATGAACTTTCTACAAAAACACCATCCACTTGTAGTGTTGGGTTAGTTGAAGCTTAATTTGGGCCTACAAATATTGTAGTGGCCAATTATTAGTGTGGATAATGGTTTACTTTACCATCAGATAGTTCTTTCACTTCTTAACATCTTGAATCAAGGCATAAAGTGCGTGATCATACATAGCGTAGTTCAAGAATCCAACATGAAACATTTCAAAATGATAGCATATCAGCTTACATCCTTGCATCAAGACTACTCACTTGCATCTATCTCCACTTTGAAATGATTCTTCAAGTTAGGAAATGCAAGAACTGGTAGTGGAATGATCTTCCATTTTATCTCATTGAACGCTTTCTATTGATTATTTCCCCATTGGAAACTCTTATTGCTACTTGTTATGGCATGAAGTGACATAGCTAAAACAGTAAAGGATGCTATAAAATTCCATAGGTACTAATATTCCCCAATAAAACTCCTAACTTCAATGACATTATTAGGAAATGGCCACTTTAGGATGGCCTCCATCTTTGCATGATCTATATTGAGTTCCCCTCCACCAATCACATACCCCAAATACATCAATGGTTACTAGGCAAACTCATATTTGTTATGGTAGGGACCTAACCTCCCCAACCCCTCACGTGGGTAGTGTTGCACCTCTTTTGTCACCTAAATGAGAAAAATAAAGATTCTTACAAGCCCAGTTGGGTCAACTAGGCAAGACAACAGTAGAGGAAAGAGTTAGAAATACAAAGCATAAAGGATATGCAAAGAATTAAACTAAGAACGATAAAAGGAATTAAACTATAGTGCATAAAGACATTAGAACAAGAAACAAACAAGACTCATGCCACCAATGGAAAGGATTATATTAGTGGAAATAAAACACCAAAGAGAAAGGAAGACTTTGGGTCCCCTCTTCCTCCAAGGGAGGGCTCTTGGACCCCCAAATGTTGAGCTCTTCTTACAAGTGAGGAATTAAACTGAAATGGTGAAGAGAATCCAAAGCACATCCAATCTAGAGGTGATATGAATGGCTAATTGAAATGGTGCTAGCATGCTCTTGATGAGGAAAGAGGATCCTCCAAGAGAATATCAACATCATAACAATACAAATGAATTCATTTTTAAAATGTAGTACACCCATGGCCTATTTTATAACATAACTTTGAGGCATTATTAAAACATCTTTTAGTGTGAACAGGGGGCCATTTAGGGCACCCTTAGGTATTTGACCAACTACCCATCCGAATTCAGCTGAGATTTGGATGTCAAATCGACTTGGAAGCTGAACCAGAAGTGGGTGGGAGGCCGACCAATATCACAAATGCACCATTTTGAGGGATACGTGATTTTTTGCGTCCACAGTCGCGCATTGTGCGCATGTGCGCTTTTCCTGCATTTCTGAATGGTGCATGTGCGCACGCTCCTTGTGTAGTCTTAGCGCATGCTGATTTTATTTCTAGTTGTATAGTTTTGGACCTTTTGGAAATGCATTTTTGGTCATTTTTGGTCTATGGGTGAACTAATAGACACTGGATTCCTGTAACCATTTGCGGATGAAATTTCAGTGATAACAGATGCCCCCTAATGGATGAGGTTAGGAGTATACATATAGCCGAAATTCATGAATGTTTCTTCTACCGAGAGTGCCATTGTAAGAAAGAGTGATAATGAGAGTATCAAGAGTGACCCGTTGGAGGGAGAGGGCAACCTATAGGACCCAACCTTTTGCAAGGTGTAAAAAATAAATTGAGTACAAACAAGGTGGGCATGCCCCATGCTCATGTCATGTAACTAAAAAAAGATGTAATACAGTAACTGAAGCTGTGTGTGGACGTAGATCACTGCAGTGCCCTCTGGGGTGGTTTGATAATAACAGAGGAAAATTCTGATGGTGAAAAAACTATGAAAAAGGTAAGGACACCTATGAGAAGTGTCGATAATGTGTAGACATTGATAGCCAATCAAATTTTAGAGGTCTTTGGCTAAGATAAAACAAATGCAATAGTCACAAAGTAAGACCCACCGTAACATGAGATAGTGTTGAAGTCGAATGTTATGGGGGTCAATGACAACAAAGAACAATGGTGGTTTTCCCTATGTCGTTCGAGACTCCTCATTGTAAAGGTAATGAGAGTCAAGATATTGTCGCCCTATGGAAACTGTGTTGATGTCGACAAAAAGGGAGACATGACTCCAAGAAGAAAAGGGATCCCTGAAATCCATTGGATGACATCAAGAACTGATGAGATATATGGACGAAGTCAAGATGCGGTGAGACTCAAGACTGCCCTTGGTTGGGGAGATATGCAAAGCAGCAACAACCGTAAAACTGAATCTAGCGTCAGGGAAACGACTAGACGAGGGTGAGTTGTGCTAGAGGCGTGAAAAAATGGACAAACACAGAGATCAACAAGGTATATGGACTGTAAGATAATCAAGGTTTATGGATAATGTCATTGATGAGAGGAAGTGAAAAATGCCCCAACTAAGGGTGACAAGGGTTGCTTTGTCGAGAAAAGGAAGGTCGCTAAAGGCGACAACAGAAAGCTATGAAAATGCGAAAAAAGGGTTTGTATAATTACCAAAAGAATAAAAAAATAAGTTGGGATAACTATGCAGATACAGAAACGGGTGCCCCAGTGTAAGATGGATTGGCCTGATGATAGCACAAGTTTCTTGGAAAAATAAGTGGAGGGTTGGGGCCCCATAGGCGGGTTTCTGTATTAGGGAAATGTATGGGGGACAATATACAGATGGGAAAACTAATGGTGGATGAAATGGATGGTGAATGATACTGTGGAAGTGTAGTCAACATAGAACCATGATGAGGCAACCTGGGAGTCCATTGGGTAAGTTAGCAAAATGAGGAGAAGGAGTATGTGGCTGATTCTCGAAAAATGCGTAAGACTAACGAGACTCCCATCTCTAAAGGGTAAAAGAAGCATGAGTGTTGAAATGCCAAGGGGGACTATGAATAGGACAACTCATGTGGGGAAGAGTGCTACCGGGTGACAGTACCAAAATGCAGTGGAGGTGACGGTACTGCAGAGCCAGATATATGGACCCTACAGATAAATGTCAGAGGGTGTTACTCGAGATGCAAATGATATTCAAAGGGAATGACTGTATGCTAGTATCGATGATATACTTGAAAGGGTAGCGCGGATGGAGGATAACCAAGTACCTAAACATATGAAAACCGAATACCCGACGTGAACAATATCTGAAGATAAAGAACATTTAACAGTTATTCAATAAGATGTGAATGTGAGCATGTGTACCTGAGTGTGAGTATGATAAAAAAATGCTCCCTGGGGGCTGAGAGTGGAAAGTGGCCCAGGGAATATGATTGTGTAGGTGGTGGGATTCTGGTCACGTGGCTAAAGACGGATTGAAAAATGGACGTTTGGAGCTCCCGGAATTGAGTCTGTAATTTTGGCAAAATGGACTATATATGGCTGTAGGGCCCACAATGCCACCTCATTTGTACCTTCTATCGTAGTGAGTGGATGAGCGATTTGACAGGAGATTTGGAGATTTCGGGTGATCGAGGTAGTCATTCCAGGATCCATGAGTTTCAGGTTAGTCGTCGTATCCTCCTGCATAGGACTTAGGGTTTTGTTTTTTGGGCAGGGTTGTACGGGGGTCATACAGGGGGTTTTAGTGAGTGTGGGCCGCTCAGTGCGCGGGCGATCAAAGGATACCCACGCATGTGTGCACGGCTGTATCTTTGACAGGCGCGCACGGGGGCACTCTAGTGAGGAAAACAGGCGCACATGGGATGCACGCTTGTGCGAATCACAACTGCGCATGCGTGCACGACTGTGGTCTTGATAGTTGTGCATATGTGCGCAGTTGTGTGACAAACAGTCATGCTCTAAGGCACGTCTGTGTATGTGACAGGGGTGCATGCATGCACCCTTGTATCGCTGACAAGAGCGCATGTGTGCGCGACTGTGGGATGAATAGGCGCACATATGTGCGTGCCTGTGGGGAAAACAACCGCGCCTTTGAGGCAAAGATGAAAAGTGTAAAAACTTGAATTTTTTGGATTGTTTAGATGTTTGTTATGGGTGATAATATCTGATCGAGTACTGTATATATGGATGTAGGTGACCAGTGTTGATGATGTCGATTCATTGGAGGGAGAGAGATTGGTCACTCCTGTAGGAGGAAGTGACTAATGAGGAGTCGTCGGTCCGTGATACTTTGGTAGCTTGTGGGATGCTGAAGTTCTTTGAGTTACCCTTGATACGGGCCAAGGAGTACCTCTTTTAGTTCTTGATTCGGAAGTGGAGTCTGGATTTGCATTGTTTTATGGTGCGGGGTGAGAAGCTTCCTTTTACTGCGTTGGAGGATGTATACTTTCTAACTGGGCTCCCTTTTCGAGGAACCGCTTACCGATGGAGCCCGTGATATCAGGGGATAGGTAGTTGGTTACCTTAGCCCAGAGGTACTATATGGGAGAGAACTTCATGTCGGATTCTGTGGTGAGTATTGGGGCGATGGACACCCTTGTTCATCATTGTGTGGCAGCGATGGTTGTGAGAGTATATGGGTCCCTCGCGACTCAGTGGATCAGTGGTAGTCAGCTGAGGATTATGGAGAGGGCACTGGCAGGTGAGCATTTCGCTTGGGGCTTGATGTTGCATGCCAAGATGTTAGGGTAGCTGGACAAGTGTTGAGCTGTAGACTTGGGGGAGTTCTCTTTTGGGTATATCTTGGTGGCGTGGTTCCTGGAGAGGGTGCCTATGTTGTGCCCGAGAGTGTTGTTGGGTGCACCTGGTGTGTGAGAGCTGCGACTGAGGCGGTGGGTGACGATTTTGATTTGTCACGGTGGTGGGGAGGGTGGCCCCTATTTCACGTCCGAGGTTGCATAGGTGTGGTGTCATATTCCAGAGATCATACTGCGATACCCATATTTCAGGGTGGACTTTCGGGATGATCCGGAGATGGTGTTACTCCAGGAGAGGTGTTCGACCACATAGGTATGATGTGATTTTTGATTTTTTTAGATAGTATAGCATGTATATTTTTATGTATGGGTGGATGATAATGCTATAATTTTGTTTTTGTATGTGCAGATGTGGGGCCTCATGGGCACAAGGTTGAGATGGTTAGAGTGCCAGCTTGTCAGGGGCCGGTGAGGCCTCTACGGGAAGGGTCGTGGGTAGGAGAGAGGCAATGATGGGACGATGCTCAGGTGAGACCCATTGATGAGGAGAGAGCAGCTAGGAGATTCCTCTTTGATGACCCTGGTGCAGGGTCATCACATGCTCCTTCGACCGAGGCCGAGGGAGATTTTGAGGATATTCTCCATGTGGTGGATGATTTTCTCTATGAGGGCATGTGGTGGATGCTTTTCTCTATGACTCCAGATTTGATGGAAATATCAATTTTGATGGTTGGGGAAATATTGGCCATATTTCCTTCTTCAAAAGCGTCGGGGGCAGGGATAGGGTTATTGAACCAATCTATATGCCCATATGGGAGAAAATATTTGGTTTCAATTGCGTATATGGGGTTTTGGTTAGGAGGTGTGAAGGCTTACTGGGAAAGAAATAGTGCTCTGTGGTGGAGTGCATCCCATGGGAAATCAGGGGTAGTTAACTCTTCGAGGATGTCCTCGTCACAGTGGAATTGTCGAGAATATAAGGGATCCAGAAGGGCAATGTTGGTGATTGTTACTATGTGGTTGTCTTCTAATGGAGAAGGGGTAGGTGGGGCAATGCAAGGGGGTTGCGATGGTTCACTCGTCATAAACCAAATATCAATATATGGTGGGTTGAAAATGGTAGTCGGGTGTAGAATTTCCATGGGGAGATAAACTAGAGTGTTGGGAGGATTTGGAGGTAAATCTTCCTCGAGACTATCCATGAACCACGAAGAATTGGGAGGGTTTGGGGGTAAATCCTCCTCTAGGCTATCGAGGAACCATGGAGGGGTAGGGAGTCCCTCAAGTTCGGGGGAGAATATACAAACAACATCAAGAGAAAGAATAGGGGGAATTCCCGACATCGATGGTGGTGCGATGATAGGAGGATTTTGAATCAGGACCATTTGTCGACACCTGTATTCAAGAATCATGGGACACTGGTAGGTAAAATGGTCTAGAGAGTTAAAAAAAGAGAAAGGGAATATCATCCGTTCATTGACTGAGGTCGTGAAATAATGGATGTCAGTAAGAGGTGTTTGAGATGACGTGGATGGAGTGGGTTCTTGCTGAAATCTCTAGCGTACTGTTGTTAGCGTCTGTCAGAATTGAGGTAAGTATGGAAAATGGTGTGTGTAATTTCCATATTCTGAACATATGGTGCATGAAAATTTGGTTCGCAGTCCTTTGCTACTGGTGTTAGGGGACACAATGACAGTACTTGATGAAGCGATGAGTTGTGGTGGTACTCGAGGGAGTTGAATTAGATTGCGTAGCTCCAGTAGAGATGGGCATTTGTTGGTGGGGTGTCCATCTTTCTTGTATAATGCGCAAGGAGGTTGGACATGTGGGGGTAAAGGATCGGTGGGCTCTTTATTCTTTAGACTTCCCCCAATAGTTGCAGTGGTGCTAGTGGGTGGGGGTGCGGGTGGTGCGGTGGGAGTAGGTATTGGAATTTGCATCGGGATTCCTTTGGTTTGAGGAGGGAGGGATGGTTGAGGGACCATGGCTAGTGGATGTAGATACCATACTGGGATTTCCAGTACCATATTGGGAAGGGTAAGCATTGTGGCTACTTGGAAAGCTTGTACGCCTGGTTGAGGGTAAAAGAAGGGGATTTGAGTAAGGGCTTGGGGGATTGTTTCCCAAACTGGGATGTGACCTTGGGGTAAGGTGAAATCAAGAACATGTGAAGCTGGAGGGTTTTTAGGTAATTCCTAAGGAAGAAGCTCTGCAACTAGTGGGACGTTAGGAATAAGAGAGGCCTCGTTGGGAGGAAGGGTATCTCCAATTTCAGTTCCATTGGATGAGACGATACATACCTGTGCGAGAGGATGGATGAGCGGTGGTGCTCCATGGTATGTCCCTAGTAAGGATGGGTCTTTGAAAATTATGGGGCCCATCTCGATGAGTGGGTAAGTATCAGGATTAGTGTGGACGAAAGGAAGGATGTTATCGATGTTGGTAGAAAGGTTAGGCTCATAATGTGAAACTTGATCGATGGTAATGATCTTCCCGTTATGGGGGAATTTCATGGTTCGAAACATGGAAGAGGCAACTGCCTTCATAGAATACATATAGCTACCACCGAACAAGATATTGTAATCGAGTAGGGCATCGATAACCTCAATGTCAATAAGAATGGTTTTTCCCCCAAGTTCAACGGGGACATTATGGAAGAGCCCTTCGGGGGAAGATGTTCTTCCATCATAAGCTCTTAAGGTAATGGAAGATGGTATGATTTTGGGGGAACCCAGTTTCTGCCATACGTATTTGGACATGATGCATGTGGATGCACCTTCATTAATGATGCATCGATGAACTGTAATGTTCCAGATTTTAACCAGTATTTGAAAAGTGATAAGAGCAGGGAGACGAGGTTCTCCGCTATCGATATCAAATATGATGAGTCAAGTATCAGCGGGGTCGAATGCCCCCAGGGATGAAAGTAATGATTTTCGCTAAGTGGGACAATTTTGAAGGACTTCTAAGACTGACATGGCAGTAGGTGATTGAGCCAAGTCATCAACCAGACTGTAATTATGAGCCTCCCTAGCCTAAGGGTTGTGAACATTCCTGCACAATGGGATGCGAGGAATACGAAGGGGCATTTTAGTATTAGGGTGTGGAATCATCAAAGGGGGTCCAACTATGACTGGGGGTGCTTCCGAGGTGGTTGGAGCAGACTCTGGGGGTGTGTTGTATTGACGATTGTGCATTTGTAGAAGGACTTCTTCCTCGCTAGTGAGGAGGATAGTGCGATCTGTAGGATTGCCCGGATTGGGATACTGTCCCATCTGTGGTGGGGAAGGCTGCATGTCTTGTTGGGTGTTCATCACCCCTTGGTGTGGAATAGGGTTTTACAACATGGTTGGGGGTGGTTGCTGCACATATTGTTGTGGGGCCTGCTGAGGGGCAAGAGGTGCTAGAGGACGTGGTCCATTCACAGAGTCTTTCATCCATTTAAAGTCAGCGATTTGGGGGAAGTTGTGAGTATAGTGACCAAACTCACCACAGAGGGAACAAGGGAAGTTAGTCCGAAGGTTGTTTTTATTTTTCCCTTGGCGCTTGTTATTATTTCCCCCTTGAGGGTTCTGGTTGCCCCTAGTAGGTTGGTTTTGTTGGGGGTGATTCCCTCCTTGCCCTGGATTATTATTGTTCCATTTTTTGCCTTTCCTTTTGTCATTATTCGACTGATGGGTCAGATTTTCCATATTCAGTTGTTCAAAATTTTGATATTGCTGAATGGGAGAAGGCTGAAAAAAATTAACCCCAACGTGTGGGTGTCCTTGTGGTGGAGCCATGGGCTATGGAGGGCCAGGAAATGGAAAGTATAGATTATGTTGTGGCAATTATCCATAATATACATAAGAAGGCATGGCACTTTCACTAGTACTTAGGGTATAAGATGAGGTAGAGGGAGTACCAGAACTTGGTTGGATAGGTGGGCGTATTACGGGTGCTGGCGGGGTCCCACTTATGGGTGGAGGGGGGGCAACAAGGTAT
The DNA here is from genome assembly GCA_032191745.1 of Picea mariana. NCBI lineage: Eukaryota > Viridiplantae > Streptophyta > Pinopsida > Pinales > Pinaceae > Picea > Picea mariana. The sequence continues at coordinate 58,622 of JASDQU011404057.1, forward strand.
GGTTGTTGATAAGGGGGAGGAGGATAATAAGGGGGTCCTCCATATACCTATGGATATTGGGGTATGACATACATAGGTGGTTGTTGGGGTTGTGGATTGTGATGTGTGGTGTTACCAATCGGTCCACCTGCTGAGTGAGACATCCCAGGTTTGTCTTGGCCAAATGGTACGGGTCTCGGGAGGTCAGGTAACACTATGTATAAGTATCCAGATTGTGAATAGATGAGGTTGTATTGTTGAGCCTTGCTAATGGCTTCTTCTTCTGATTGGGGGAAGGTGGAATCCACATCTTTACCGAGGAGAGAGACAAGTGATCTGAGAAACCAATCAAGGCACTATTGTTTGGTGGTTTCTTCTTTGTACAAAATACATTATCGACACCACTCGTGAATGTGGTCAATGATATGGGTGGCTGAGGTTTGTTTAAAATCAGAGAGTAGTTCGAGACCATTGTCATGGCGGATTGGTAATTGAAAGAAGGTTAAAAAGGCTTTGGTGAAAGATTCAAAAGTCGCATGGGACCTTGATTTTTCATCTACATACTACTTGGCCAATGGGCCAGTGAGTGTGTGTTGAAATAAACTTAGTCAGATGGAATCATCCATGATGTCGTTTGAAGAGCACCATCAGTGGAAGGTCATGACATGGTTGGTAGGGTCATCTCCTGCCTTTCCTTCAAACTTGGGGATGTCTGAAGGTAGTTTGGTAGGCATTGCAGGCCATGTGGGGTCATGCAATATGGGATCATTTGTGAGTTTTCTTAGATCTGGTATTTTGAGGGAAGACAAGTATGTCATCTGGAGTGGTGGTGGAGGATTAGTTTTAGCCATGGTGTGAGTGTTTTGTGTAACTGACCCTTGAGGGGGACTAGGTGGGTTTGTACTTCCCCCTTGAGAAGAAGTTGGCCTCCCGCTTCTGTGTAAAGGAGAGCGAGTGGATGGTTGACCTTGGGAAGTGGACCCAAGTAAAGTGGAACCAAGCAAAGCTGATCCTAATATAGTAGCACTCACAGGGGTGTGCGAAGGTGAAGTCGATGAGGGGGCGATATTAGGAACTCCCACTAGGAGAGGAGGGAGTTTTAGCAAGCGTTTGAAATGATGGGGATCTTGTGGTTCCCCTATGATGTTTGGCTAGCTAAGTGTATGTGTGCAAATGGTGATGAGAGAAAATAAATGAACAAGAGATTTTGCTGTAATTGCTTGAAATTTCCCAATATATTTCACAATCAAATGTAATAAGACGGGTATCATACATAAAGAAATTTTATAAAGAAGCATATATGTGGATAGGTGGATTTTGTCTGCATGGGAGAACAAAGAAAAAAAATTCTCATGTCCTAAAAGATGTAAAATCCTTCCTCTCAAATAAGACTGGACCTTCCAATAGCACTCGATAGTGGGGTCTGAAGCCACTGGAAGAGGAACTAGTGAAGGATGAAGTAATTAGTTATAATGAGGGGTA
>JASDQU011404057.1:77005-88905 GCA_032191745.1 Picea mariana
AGCACTGGACTACATAGTTCATCTATGCATGGGACGCCTGATGTAGAGACGCAGAACTAGTAATCCACCCAATAAGAAGCACAATCACCTACAACGATAAGTCAGTAATATTTCTTATGGACACCTGTGAGCTCGAGCGGTCTGTACTAGCCTCACAGTAAAGTCCTATCAATTCCTCTATGTTATGCGGCCCCGAAGGAAATGTCTGGAATTTGACTAGTTCCCTCTCCTGGAGAGGCCAGTCAAAAAATATATATCCTCTGTCGTGGGCACCAGTGACTTCCCCTCTAACATAAATGCCTCTGCATCTGAATGCCAATAATCAACCAAGGCATTCAGTAGCCTAGTTTGTGCTCACATAAAAGGACATAAGAATAACTTGAGTAGCCCACATTGCATCAAGGCAGCCACAACATTGGGTTCTTCCCCAACCAACTCACTAACCTCCTCATGCTCTCTTTCTCTCCAGTGAACATACATCCTACAAAACACCAAGGTTCAAGAGGGTTAACCCTTGTTTTTTAAACTTTTTTCTTTCAATAAGGGGGTCCACGCGAGCTGTAATGCTGATAGTCGCGCATACATGCATTCAGTGTTTGCTCTGCCCGAATGTACATGTGGCTTGTCCTAAGACAACCCGCATGGACCTAGGGCCGACCTTTTGAAGGTCGATGCCCCCCCAAAACATGGAACCCAAAGAAAAAATAAAGATTTAAATTGCAAGATAAGAGAGTTTGTACTTACTTGGTCCAGACAGATGGTCGTTTCGTCCACTGTAATTCCCAGAATCACCACTTTTATCAAAGGTTTTTTTTTGGCTCCAGAGTCAATTTCCAAATCAATAATGGTGATAATGAGCTATCAGCTTCTATTTATAGACTTTTTGGCCTCTTTTTGTCATTTTTTTGGCCCCCCTTATCATTTTCTTTAAAACAAAAACCATTTAGAGTGATTCAAGAGTTGCATTGGAGGGGTATCATTGGGTATTGGGACAATTTTTTGGAGTTTTGGGTAACTTTTGACAGTCCATGGAAATTTTTTTAGATGATCAACTTGAGCATGTAGGTTAGGTTTCTACCCTGACTTTTGTATCTCGTTGTATTTTTTCCTTTGCCATAGGATCGATCCCATCATTTCTACTTTATAAGTGTCATGAGTTGATGGTAGAGCTTACCGGAACATGGATTCCCTTGGTAGATCCTGGTTACATTATGGTGTCCATGCTATCTCTAATCACTGTAGGCTCGGGAGTCCTTGTTGTTTTTCCGGATTATGAGTTTGAGCCTCATTTGCATGATTCCTTTTCACTCTTGACCTGACCCTTGGGACTCCTGAAAGACATAACAGGTCTTCTTTTAATCCCTTTTCAGACCCTATAAACATGAAAAGATTGTCGAGCGATCTTGTGGCCTTTCACGCTCGTTAAACTAGAATTTGAAGTCACTTCTATCTGACAGTAGTTTACCCCTTTCTCAGTCTGGATGGTCAACTGTACGAACAAAGGTATACTCTAAGGAACTTCAGATCTTTAGAAGAGTACTCTCAGGTATCATTTTAACCCTTTTTCGGGCCCAAGGGACTAAATTTACGAAGAAGGAACCCCCACAGAGTCCATAGTTAAGCTCTTTTCAGACTCCCTAAAATTGAAAAGATCACTGAGTGACCTTATTCTTTCACACTCATTAAACTGGTCCAGAAGAACATTCCTGATAAAATCCATAGTTAAGCTTTTTTCAGACTCCTTAAAAATGAAAAAATGGATGAGTGATCTTGTCTTTATCACACTAGTTAAAATGGTTTTGAATAGACGTCTTGTTGGTGCCAATTTACCCCTTTTTCAAACTGACTAGACTACCTTCGAAAAAGGTGCCCCAATGGAGTCTCCTTTTACATTATTTTAGACTCTCTAAATATGAACAAACCGTCGAGATTACCTTCTTTGGGCTCATTAAACTTACATCGAAGGACATTGCCATTGTGTGTTTTGTTAACCGTGTTTGCATACCTGCGTCTTTGGTCTAAATGCCAGCTCCATGTTGCTCTCAACTGAACCATCTGAAGCATAGCTTATACACAAGATTTGTAGCACTTTGCCTCTGCGTCTTGACACCTTTGGCTCCTGGAGGATTTTTCCCGAGTGTCATTGTTATGAACATCAGTCTTGTCCTTGCGCCTTGAACTTGTATGTTTGTAACACTCATTCCTCCATNTTATTGGCAACACAATAAGTCGCCCTTGGATAAAGCACATCTATCTGTTTGTTCGTCAAAATATGGGATTTAATAAGACCTTAGGAAGTTTCTCTCGCTACATAGAGTTGTTTCCTCCTCCATTTGGTTATTCTTCCAAACATATGGAGATTTTGCGTTGCCTCCTACCTTGTAAAATTATGATTAATGCCATGCTGCCTGAGTCTCATCATTTGTCATGCCATTGTCCAAGGGAATTTTTTACCAAGCCTGATTCGGACCCTCTGCAGTTTTTCTCTTGCCCTCATACGCAGTCATCCTGAACGTCCGATCAAGTCTTTGTTCGAAATCAATGAAGCCTTCATTCTGATCATCAAGATTCTCTAGTCCATGACCGACGAGTCATCGAAGACCTCTGGGTAGTAAATTCGTACACTCATATTACACTCCTACCCAAGTTTTGAATATTTTGAAGTTGTTGCTCGAGCTTTGAAGACCTCATCTCCAACCATTAGGCCTTATCATCATCTAAGAAGATGGATACTCTACATGTATATCTTTTTGATTTAGAGATGTAGCTCCATTGTGTATTGTTCGTGGCTACACTTTATATAGTTATATGACATGGATCTAAAATGTATTTGATTGGTAGCCATGAGTTTATCCTATCATGAGCATGGGTATGCCCGCCTCGGTGAGACAATTGTTATTTTTGTAGACGACGCCTCCCAATTTATGTTCCCTGGGCTCACTTTTTCGGCACATCAGTAAAAATTGGTAATGTATTTTGGCCATCAGATGCTCTTCTGACCTCACACATTAGGGGGCATCTGTTATAACCCTAATTTTCACCAGACATTCTTACCTAGCATCTGACCATCTCATATTCCTTCTTTTCCAAAGCACTACTAAACAACTCTTCTTAAAAACACTTTTTATAAAGGCCCACGCACCCCTCTCTATTATTGAATGCGTGTACATGCTCATTGACCCAATACAACCCACGTGTACCTATAAAAGCACAAAAAAAGGAAAGTTGCTGACAGAACACACAGCTTTGGGTGAGTTAACCAAACCTTCTGGCCATGCATGGCCAAGGGTTTGTCCAAATACCTAGCTTCTTCTAGCCTATAAAAGAAGGGTTAGGGGTCCCATTTGGAGGAGGAGAATCATAGTAAAGAAACTATACCTGATTGCACATTCCCTTTGTCCCAACCCTTTAGCCATCCTTGTGCAAAGAGAAAGATAGAGAAAAGAAGTTGGAGGACAGTTGAAGAAGAGCCCAGGACCAGGTTCATGGAGCAGCGACTGAATTCATCATTGTAAGTTGATTTGTTGATGTTAATAATAAACAAATACTTTTCCCATCCGACCATATGAGGTTTTCATGGTTTATTGCATACTTGCTTATCGAATCTCTAACCCATTAATCTATATATCAAATGCATGTGGATTTTGTTGTTTGTTTTGTGTGAATGCAGGTTAGCCTTGGGAGGAGAGCTGCAATAAAAAAGTGATCAAGTGTGAGGAAGGATCTACATCAAATGCCCGAAATAAGGTATGCTCACTTGATCTTCTTAACTATGTATTTTCTTAAGAATAATGGGGATTAGGTCTGGGATGACGGTAGAAAGTATAAATATTTAGGTCTTTTCTGCATGCATACTTTAACCCTAAGTGTTAGTCCGTAGAGGGATTTACCACTCACAAAACACTGCAAATATGTTTCCAAGCACTTGTTGACAACTTCAGTTTGACCATCAGTCTAGGGATGATAAGTTGTGCTGAGATGCAATTGGGTGACTTGTAGCTTGAACAGTTCTTTTCAAAAATTATTGGTGAAAGTTGGGTCATGATCAAAAACAATAGAATGCGACATGCCATGAAGCTTGAAGACCTGATCCACAAAATGTTGATCCACATAGGATGTTGTAAATGGGTGTTGGAGAGCACAAAAATGAGCATACTTGGAAAGACGGTCAACTACCACCATGATGACATATTTATTGCCCGATTTAGGTAAGCCTATAATAAAATCCATAGAGATATCCTTCAAATAGAAGGTGGAATCAGAAGCGGTTGTAGTGTGCCAAGAGATTTGACTGTTTCTCCCTTGTTGCATTGACACACATCACATTCATCCACAAAATTACAAACGTCCTATTTCATACCATCCCAGAAAAAAGAACGTTTGACACTGTCATAGGTTTTGGTAAATCTGGAGTGCCCAACTATGGGTGTAACATGAAGCTCATAAATTATCATGGATTTAAGTTTTGACTATTTACTTAAATACAAACGGCCTTTGTATCAAAGCTCATCATGGAGCCAGGAGTACGCTGGGGAAACTGGAGAATTGGACTGCAATTGTTGTATTAGATGTGAAATTTTGGGATCTTTTAGCCAGTCCTAGCGAACAGCTTGGAGTCAATTTGGTACAATGAAGGAGAGAGAAAAAAGGGATCCTTCATCTTCATATTTTTGGGAAAGTGCATCTGCCACCACATTTTCTTTTCCTTTATTGTAAATGATCTCATAATCATATCCAAAGAGCTTAGTCACCCATTTTTTTTGCTCTAGAGAGGAAATGTGTTGTTTCAGAAAATACTTGAGGCTTTGATGATCTATCTTAATTTGGAAGCATTTCCCTAATAGATAAAGGCATCAAAGAGAAACAACATCCATAATAGCCAACATTTCCTTTTCATAGATTGATTTGCCCAAATTTCGTTCAGACAATTTTTTGCTGGTAAAGGCCAAAGGCTGACCCTGTTGCATAAGGACAACGCCAATTTGTTTCCCTGATGCATCACATTCCAGGAAAAAGGTCTTTGTGAAATCAGGAAGGGAAAAGAATGGAGTGGTGCACATGACCATATTCAATGTTTTAAAATCCTAAGCAGCTGCTATAGTCCAATTGAAAGAATTCTTTTTAAGGAGTGTAGTGAGAGGTGTTGCAATCTTTCCATAATTCTTAACAAATTTGCAATAATAACCCGTTAAGCCTAGAAATCCATGCAATATTTTGAGAGTCTTTGGGTGAGGCTAGTCTTTCATAGCTTCAATATTTTTAGGATCCACCCTGATGCTAGCCTTGCCAACAAGATGACCCAAGTACTCGACTTCTGAGGCGCCAAAATTACATTTAGACTGTTTCAGGAAAAGTTGGTGCTGAGAGAGTAGATGCAGAACTCGATCCACATGAGTGAGATGGTTTGTCCAAGCTTTTCTGTAGATGAGGGTATCATCAAATAAAACTAAGATAAAATGACGGATAAAAGGACGAAATACATGATTCATGAGGCTTTGGAAAGTGGAGGGAGCATTACACAAGCCAAAGGGCATGACCAAAAAATCATAGTGGCCCTCATGAGTTATAAAGGAAGTATTAGGAATGTTGGCCTCTTTCATACGGATCTGGTTGTAGCCAGAACAAAGATCAATTTTAGTAAAGAATTGGGCGCCACTCAATTCATCCAAGAGGTCATCAATGACAGGAACGGGAAATTTGTCTTTAATGGTGAGTTTGTTGAGGGTGCGGAAGTCAAGACACATGTGCCAAGAACCTTCTTTCTTAAGGACCGTGACCATTAAAGAAGAGTAGGGGATTTTACTAGGGAGGATAACACCTACGGTAAGCATTTCTTGAACCATTTTCTCCATTTCATTTTTTTGGGAAAAGGGGTGATGATAGGCACAGATATTGGACGGAAGGATTCTTGGGACAAGGGGAATGGAATGATCATGAACACCATGGGAAGGAGGGAGTCCATGGGGAGTGGAAAAAAACATTTGATATTTAGAGATGATGGATTGGAGGTCCCGCGACACAGAGGGTTTCTCAGTTGCTTGTATGGCATGGAGTTTGGAAATAATGCCCGAATGACGTTTTTTGAGCATTTTTTTCATGTGATTGGAACTAATGATATCAGGGGAACCGACCGTGATGCCTTGGAACTTATATTTTTGACCCTCTTGGTTGAATTTCATGGTTAATTTCTTAATATCCATGAGAATGGAACCCGAAGTCCTTATCTAGTATTCACCCATCACAATGTCACAACCACCCATGTTGATAGCAAACATATGATATTTCACTTGGTAGTCACCAATTTGGAGACGGATTTTCACACCGCCCTCCACATTTCATGGACCCACCATTTGCAATCATTATTTGGAAATTATTGACTACATGGATATAGAAATTAGTTTCTTGGGCAATGAAGAGATGAATAAAATTATGGGTGTTGCCACTATAAAAAAGAATGGTGACCTTCCTATGCTTGATGTAGCCAATTAGTTTGAGGGTTTGGGGAGTAGAGAATTCCATGAGAGAATTTAGGGAAATGATTGGTTCTACTTCGGGAGGGTCTGAGGGAGGGATAATGTCGGTGGGTTTAGGTGAATCAGACACAAGGGGAGATTCAACATCCTCTTACAAAACATCCTCCGAGATGGCCATAAAAATATTTTGTTCCTTACGTTTGTGTCCCGAAAAATATTTTTCATCACAATTATAACAAAGGCCTTTGAGTTCGCGTTCAGACATTTCAGCCTTGGTCAACTTTTGTATCTTTAGTGGAGTAGAAGGAGGAGTGGGATTTACTGGTTTAGTGCGAGGAATAAAGGGGGGTTTCCAGTTTTGAGAAGAGACAACTTGTTGTGCTTCCTTAGCTCGTTTAGTAGCCTCCACCCAACTATGAGGCCAAGTTATGAGGACATGTGAATGAATCTCATCCTTGAGGCCACTGATAAAACATTCTTAGAAAAAATCATTAGACATGCCCTCTGTACAAAAATTCGATCACTCAAAAGAAGCTATAAAGTCTTCCACTGTGCCAGATTGTTTAAACTTTGTAAAACAACATAAATGGTTGGTGTCAGTGTCAAAGTGTTCATAAAGCTCTACCACAAAGTGTGTCCAAGCAACATACCCTTAACGGGCAGTTTTTCTCCATTGCCACCATTTCCAATGTTCTTGATCTAGATGGAGAACACCATACCAGAGTTTGGCCAAGTCATCTATAATTCCATACAAAGAGAAATAATGTTCCATTTGAGTGACCCAACCAGTGGGATCCGAGCCATCAAATTTGGTCACATCCACCCGTGGAAGGTGTAGGTCACGCTGAAAGTTATGGGCCTGAAAATTATGGGAATGAGAGGAAGTTTCAGCTTCGGTATGAAAAGGTGTTTTATATAAAGGGGGATCTATAGGGATATGTAGCTTGGTGCAAATCATCAAAGCGACAGATTCAAGCTGGGTAGTCATGTCTTGTTTGAGGTCTTCTTTGAGTTATGCAATTAAAGTGATGATGGATAAATGCATGTTTTTATTGATGGTGGCAATATTGGCACTGAGATGTCTCACTTCTTGTTGGGTCTCTGTGAAATTAGATTGCAAGGTATTGAAGCAAGCTTCCAAATCTTGGCTACGGGTATGGACCAATGATGAGGGAACCGAAAAGGGGCAGGTGGGGTCAACATTTTTTCTAAAAAATAATAGGTATGAATGTGATAAGGGAGAAGAGATAAATCCAATGGAATAGGTCTCAAATAATGGTGCAAAAAATTCCAGACTTGTTTTTTTTTTAACACCTGCGGAGTTATACTTTAGTTTGAAGAATACTGCAATGATGAAATGCCCAAATGCTTAACCAGGAAGAAATGTGTAGTGATTTAGAAACTTGAACACAATTACATGGAAACAAATCTTGTTTGTTTTATTTTTTGTTTCCATCCCCAAGGGTTCTAGAGAAAAGGGTTTTCCTTGTGCTATATCTCTCTGATATACGTGTGGGGTCCAATAGTAGTACTTGGCCCAATATCTCAGGGTAGCAACTAAGGAGGCTAGACCATGACCTTAGTCATACTACCCAACTACCCAAGTACTAGAGAGTATCTTCTCGAGTGTTTTTCTCGGTGGCACTATAGCAGTCAGGCAGCCGATCGATTTATCTAAAGAAGGCTTCAGGAAATCTAGGTTGATCCATACACAGGTGTTGTCTGATGCGCTACCACTCGAAGGGGTACCAACAAGGGTTACAAGGGTGGCCAATAGATGTGTTCTTAAGTAGCACTTGTATTTCCTACATGTATGAATCCCTCAACCATAGGTTTATGCACATAACGACAGATCTTTGTGGCTTAAAGACACCATAATACGTCTCTACCCTGAAAAAAATTTAACCCGAAATTTTATGTCAAGGAAAGTGCTCTAATACCACTTATAATATTCCAGATTTAAAAAGTATGCAGAACATAAATAAAATGCTAGAAATGGCAGATAAACAACAATATAACCAGAACAACACCACAATAATACAGAAAAGATATTAGAATAACACCAGAAAGAGCACTTTGATTTTGAGAGCAATGTTCACTTGCATCTTCGAGGGGGAAACCTCCAGTTGAGCATATCTCTATTAAATAATATCCAAGACAACCATTCTCATACCCTCGAATCCTAGTTATACTAAATGTGTCTATCAAAAGAACCATCTAGAGGAATATCCTTCTAGAAGAGAAAGCTTCTATTAGGTCTTCTTACATTTGACTTATTCTTCCTTATTGCTAGGCCTTATTAATATTGACCTTTATTACATCGTAATATATTGTTCTACCTACGTGAGGGGTTAGGTCCCTAACGGATTCTATAAAATACCACTTGATACCATACATCTCCCATCTTAACTCATCTAACAAGATGTATGATTCCCTAACAAACCTCCTATCAGTTAGAATCATTGGACAAGTAATGAGTCTGAATAATGAGCTCTGTGACATGAAAATGAATGATGATGACAACATAACATCATCCTTGTGAGATTCTCTCAGTTACTATATAAACTACAATCTATTGAAGAAATCATTTCAGAGAAGGAAATAGTAAATATAATACTCAATGGCCTTCCCAAGACATGGGATGCATTTGTCACAAGAATAAACACAAGAAAGGAGTATCCCACATTTGAATAACTTTGGACTTGTTGTGCACAAGAAGAATCAAGGATTAGCGCAAAAGATAAATTCCAAAAGAAATACGATGATCAAGCTTTCATAGAAAAGTTCAAGAATTTCATAAATAAGAAGAAGTTTGGCTCAGGGAAGAAACCAAATCAAGAAAATGATATGTCAAAGGTACAATGCTTCAACTGTCGAAAATATGGTCACTACAGGAACCATTGTCCTGAGTTAAATAAAAGGAAGGAAATAGAAGAAACAATAATTATCAAAGAAAAAGAACCCTCAAAGAAGGCCAAGAAGGATAAAATAGACTTCTTCTTCTAAGAAAAGGTAACAATATTCTTTATAATTCTTGTACATACCATGTTTACATAGTTTATGTACATATCTTGCATATATATTTCTTAAAAGATAATATGTTCAAAAAGAAACAATACCTATGGAAGAATAACAAAATAAGGATTGATATCACAATGACTACAAGTCAATAAATACAAATGAAAAGATGAAGTACATTGAAAATCCTTGGTAACAATTAATGTGGAAGCTATTACATAAGTAACAGTTGCAATATAAGCCGAAATCAGAATCAAACTTGAAGAAACCTAGAAGAGGTAAAAACAGAAAGAAGTCAACAATCAAGAGGAAAATTATAAGACTTGTGACACTTTGCATAAGGCTATAAGGATGCATATGAAAGCGTGGAATCTCTTATATGGAAGGAGACAATTATATAATTCCAAAAGAAGAGAATGCATTCATACATGAAGCAAGGATTAGGAGGGACCTAATCTTAAATAATATGATCCATTGAGGATTATAAAATATCTATCCATGTTCCCATTGATGGTAGCAGCCATGAAAAGAACACATGTTCGGTTTGAATTTAGAATAAGTCTTCTTCAAAAAGAAGCCTTAAAGTATCCCTGGTTATTCATTCACATCCATGATACTATGATGAAATGAAGAAGTTGGAATCTTTGGGAAATGGAATCTATAGAAAACTCCATGGACCCAAGAGATAAAGAGAAACATGAGGAAGAACATGAAGATTCTAAGAGAGAAAGAAAAGCCAGAACAACTAGTCATCATATCGAGAATCACAAGACTACCAACTTGTTTTGAGCCCGCTAGAAGCAATCAAGAAGAAGAAATGGAAGTTGTGATGAAGAACAATGTATGAAAGACTTATGAATGGAAGCATTGTGATATTCAGAACTAGAGGTTCTCCTAGATAAAGGGAGAAGACTATGATGATAACTTGTTCCAGTAACCAGACATACCTCTACCTAAGCCAGTATATCTTCTGCAATATCCATGGGTTGTATTTTACATCAGATGAATGTAAGGATTATTCTCCTTAGCGGAGTAATTGAACAAGAAGCGTATGTAGAGAAACCTCAAGGTTTTGAGGTATACTGGAAAGAGACCCTTGTATGCAAATGGAAGAAGATATTGTATGGATTCAAACAACTTGGTGCAAAACCTCTCATGCACAATAGGAGCGTGCTAATAATATTCTATAACAGACATAATGTATCAGAATGGTTACTCAAAATTTTAGGATGATGAATTGTTAATCCATGAAAAAATCTCATTATGAAAGAAGAAGTGCTACTTGGATATGTTTCAATTTGATCCTTTCCATGATATCATGAGCTAGAAAGAAACAAAAGTGTTGACTTCAACCATGATATATTGTAATGATCAGAGCTATATGAAGACTTCAGAGAAAAGAAGTGTTCCGGACAGACTGAAGTACATTGAGATCAAGCATTACATTCTTCGTGATGAAGTCCAGAAAAGAGAAGTGGTTCTCCAATATATCTTCATAGATGAGCAGATAGTAGATATTTTGGTAAAGCCTCTGTCCAAGATGAAAAAGTTTGTGTACTCAAGAAACAAGATGGAGCTCGTGGAGACAACTTCCTTATTGAAAAAGGAAGATATTACTACCAGGTTGGGAGGGAGCACTGATGTGTTATTGATTTATGGACAATCGTTTTTCAGTTCGAAAAATGGTCCAGGATGATCATTCCCTTTCCATTTCAGAAAGTGGTTTGAGATTTCTGACGGACAAGCATTTTCTAGTTCAAAAAATGGTCCAAATCGGATGATCATTTTCATAATGAAAATGGTTTGATAGATTGTTAATGTACCATAGACAATGATTCCTCTTGTGGCCAGTGTGGGGTAATGGTCTAGGATAATCATTTTTCTTGGCAGTCACTCTGAGTAGTGATCAAGTAGAATGGTCTTCCTTGCCAAGAAATCATTCTTTTGAAGTTCATAGTTGTGAGCAGTTTTGAATAATTTTCTATTTTGGAGGTTGGTGCAGGACATTCATTTCCATTAGGAAATGGTCCAGATGGGCATTCCCTAGAGCAGACTCATTCTCTCCATGTTGCACTATGTTTAGTGCAGGAGGAATGGCCCAGTTAGGTGAATGGTCTAGGTTCAAGAATCAGGGACATACATTCCCTATGGAAGACTCATTCTATCTAGGTTGCACTATGTTTAGTGCTGGAGGAATGGCCCAGTTAGGTGAATGGTCCAGGCTCAGAAATTAGGGAAAAATATTCTTCTATGCTTGAGAAGAATAGTATAGATATCCCATGGTTGATGTTTTACTTTCTGAGGACATATTCTCTTCTAGATCTCAAAGATGTGAGTGGAAGAATGGCCCATATAACTCAGTTTATATCATGATATTGTTTTATGTGCATGTTGATATAATATGATATG
>JASDQU011404057.1:89073-103626 GCA_032191745.1 Picea mariana
TCTATTGAATGACATTGTTCTGATTTCCATGTAGACTATCAGTAGTGTTGAAAATGATTATATACTATATGGATAGTCAGTGTGATTGTGGATAGACATTCTATGGGTGAAGAATGGTCTAGATAGAACAGATTGTTGGTGGACAGGTATTGTCTTTGTGAAGAATGGTCTAGGTTGACAGTTTGTTGACATGTTATGGACTAATATTTTCTTAAGGCACAAATTGTGGTCCGATTAGGAAAATGGTTCAGGACCGATATTTTATAAGGCATATAGGTTGATACGAATCTCTATGGTACATATGACTCAATTATAAAATAGTCCTATATTGACATTCCTATGTGTTCCGCTGTTTTTGACTATGTGTCACTAATTAAGTAGTCATGTGCTACTTGGTGTGGTAGTGTACCAATGGATTGTAGTTGTGTACTACTATGGATAGAAATAGTTGTGTTCTATTGAATGACATTGTTTTGATTTCCATGTAGACTATCAGTAGTGTTGAAAATGATTATCTGCTATATGGATAGTTAATTTGCTTGTGGATAGACATTCTCTGGGTGAAGAATGGTCCAGATAGAATAGATTGTTGGTGGACAGGTATTCTCTCTGTAAATAATGGTCTAGGTTGACAGTTTTTTGACATGTTATGGACTATTATTTTCCTAAGGCACAGATTGTGGCCCAATTAGGAAAATGGCTTAGGACTGGTATTTTATAAGGCATATAGGTTCAGATGGATCTCTATGGTACATATGACTCGATTAGAAAATAGTCCTATATTGACATTCCTATGTGTTCCACTGTTTGTGACTATGTGTCACTGATTAAGTAGTCGTGTGCTACTTGGTGTGGTAGTGTACCAATGGATTGTAGTTGTGTACTACTATGGATAGAAATAGTTGTGTTCTATTGAATGACATTGTTTTGATTTCCATGTAGACTATCAGTAGTGTTGAAAATGATTATCTGCTATATGGATAGTTAATTTGCTTGTGGATAGACATTCTCTGGGTGAAGAATGGTCCAGATAGAATAGATTGTTGGTGGACAGGTATTCTCTCTGTAAAGAATGGTCTAGGTTGACAGTTTGTTGACATGTTATGGACTATTATTTTCCTAAGGCACAGATTGTGGCCCAATTAGGAAAATGGATTAGGATTGGTATTTTATAAGGCATATAGGTTCAGACGGATCTCTATGGTACATATGAATCGATTAGAAAATAGTCCTATATTGACATTTCTATAGGAATGGTCTCTATTGTCCATAGCGTAGCTTTTAGCATCTATTGGCACAATCATTCTTCTAGGACGTATGTCCAAATTAGAAGAATGGTCCTTGTATCACTATGTGGAGTAAGTGACTTATTCAGCATCATGCCTGATTACTCAGATGGATTATGTCTTCAAGAGATGATGTAGTTGATGCTATCAGATAATAATGTTAATGGTGCTCATGATCTAATCATGAGATATCTTGTATGGCTATGATGATGCTACCGGTTGAATGGTATGTTTGTTCTCAAGACCATTGCCTTCAATACCTCCCTAGCTAGGAGGGATTTTTGATATTATAGTAGCTTCGGGAGGTATTTACCTCCACGTGTAAACATGAGGAGAATAGAATACTCTAGGAAGTAAGAAGAAACCCTAAAGCATTGTACATAACCCTAGAAGACAAATCAACTAAAGGAAATATTTAATATTAAGTGTTTAGCCTCTAGAATGAGAAGTCGGCCCAGATAACTCAGGAAACATAGTATAAATACAAGAAGCCAGATCTCATTTGGTACACAAAGATCACAACTGCAGAAGTGAAGAAGTGTGCACTGCAGAACCTGGGTAAGTGTGCAAGTCTAAGGAGTAGTTGCAGTTGTAGCTACTACAACATGTATTCTCAGCTTAGGTTTGGAATTTCTATTGGTTATGGTTTGGAATTTCTTCCTTTTATGCTAGCTCTGGAGAGATAAGTACGCTACATTGATTGGCTATTAAGCCTAGGGTTTTCTTCCAGAATCATTCTCTGTCAAGGTTAAGGCTCTCGAGGGTGGCTTTGTCCTATGGTTGGGTGAAAATATTGCTATATTATCTATGGTTAAACGAGAACATCTATTACTTTCTAACTACCGAGTGTCAGGGACAAATGGCACCCAGCCCCCGGTTCTCATCCCTTGCACAGGTGTTATTATCTCGTGCCTTGGTATAATGGTCTTGTGCCCCTGGTCATTAGGTCTCGGTCATGTGGAATGGTTCACCCTGGTTTAGTGCCTTGGCCCAGTGGCATTACGCCCGAAGGAAGCCACCCATATGCCAACTCAAGACCATACTTCCATGTCATTTCCCCATGTCCTCATCTGAGCTTGCCACGTGTATTTCGTACAACCATGTGTCACTTTCATACAGTGCCATGTGTCAATGTTTTAGCAGTCCAAATAACCCATGAAAATGCCAAATCTGTCTGCCATGTGGCACATCTTGGTGTTTCCATGTGTCATGCTAACATCATCATGACATATTGCTGACATCATTTGGCATGTCATCTCTACGACCTTTGACCAGTTGAATTTGACCTTTGAATTTTTTCCCTTTTGGGAGAAACTTCATATCACGATATCTTCGCCATACAGAGTCCATTTTTGAAAACAAATATACTGTCAGATTCAACACAATGACGTTGGTTTCGTCCGAATCCAAGAACTTTGAATTTTTTTCCTTCTTGGATCCATTTGGATCAAGAGAGGATGCCCAAGAACTCAAAAAAATCCTTCAAAGACATGAACAAATTGGGAAATCTTATAGTAATGCCATTTTGTTACTAATTTCCAAGGTTGTGGAACTAGAGCAGGAAAACGTTCCCATAATGCCAACGTTTCATGTCTCCTTCTAAGCTTTAGAGATCGATTATACACGATTGAGGTTGAGTGTGGTTGGCTTTGGACTCTGATTTATCTCAATGCATGGACAATATTTCATTGGCTTCAAACAACAACGAAACTCAAATTTCCATCCATGGTTGGGAGGAAAAGGTTGAAATAGGGTACCAGGTTCCCATGGAGATCGAAGACTTAAGTTTATTTTTAGCAATTTTATCCTTCTTGTGGGCTTGCTCGATATCTTTAATTTTGAGTAGTTAGAGATCATTTCAAATTTATTCCTTCAATCATGATAAGGCTATTTGCATTATCCAATATTGTGATATATCATGTACACAATTGGATAACACATGTAAATCTTGAAAAAATTATTCCACTATACCAGACTGTTGTATTCGAGTGAGTTTAGCAAAACCCCCTTTTTCTTCTGTGTCGAGAAAACATAGGAAGATGTATTTTTTAATATAACCCAGTCTCTTGCAAGATATTTTGATTTTTCTCCCCACCATAGGAACCAATCATACACAAATTCCTTTAGATGAATAAATGCGAAATTAGTTTTTTCTTCATCATCATAAATCTAGTAATACCTAAAGTTCTACTCTATTTTATTTACCCATCATGTTTTTTCTCTTGCATATGATCCATCGAATTATGGAACAATAATCTTCGCCTTGGGCATGCCATTATTAGACATCCCCATATTCTGTGTTTAATGTGATTCATGAGGCCCCCACTGCAAAGTTGAGTTACTTGGGCTTATACTCCCATTTGCTATTTCAAGATCTAATCTCATGTCATGGTGGTTTTTGTTGCATTCCTCTAGTTCTTCATATAGTTTGCCAATTATGGCATAGAATGAAGTACTTACTTGATTTATAAGGCCTGCAAAAAATTCTTTAGATTTTTCTCTTAGCTCCATCGTGGGGGAAGTGTTGTCCTCTTTATTTTTCTCAACTTCTCCCAACTTTCTCCTCATGTTGCTCATGTTGAGGTTATATTTTAATATATATTTAATATTTTTAATATATATTTAATATTTTAATATTAATATATATTTTAATATATATTTTAATATTAGTATTTAATATGCGAGTGGAGAATTATGGTTTGGACGAGGACGCAGCTGAAAATCATGGAGATGGATAAATGAGATATGAATGTCTTTGATGCAGGGAGAAATGAGTGTGTGGGAGTGGAGGATGCGAGAAATGGTGGATGTGTGGGAGAGGAAGTGTGTGGGAGTGGAAGAGGGACAAATGTTTAGAAAAATAGGATTGTGGAGAAATAACTAAAACAAATGCAAAAATAAAACACAGAAGATACACAATACAATAGATACATAGATATACGTGGTTCACCAAGTGTGGGCTACATCCACCAGAGAAATTTTCAGGTCCTTCCTTTATTATGATCCAACAAATGAAGGGATACAAACTACAACACACTCGTTGTAACTTCCTCTTCTTTCTCTCACAGTCTCCTCACCCAGAATACAATATTCCTTATCTTACCTAGCCGCAATACATTTCCCTCATAAAAGAGGGTTGCCTTCTCGGGAAAAAAAACCCTAACATAACTTCTACCATCAAATCTACGACCTTATAATGAATGGTCTAGATTTACTATGAAATGACACTATACATTTACAAGGGAAATTTTCCTTCAGGGGCCCACTTATCCCCAGACCCCGTAGGGGGGGTAACCCCCCCTATGCTCTCCCATGTGGAGGAGTGCACATTCTTCTAGGGTGTAAAGTCTTCATGGGGTATAAACATGGATGAAACAAATATCTCTTAATCAAGAACATAATTAGGCTCCACAACCAACAATATCCCACTTGGAGACTAATCTCAACAACTCCATCGTTGTTGCATATGTTGGACTATGATCCTTCTTGGACCTGGAAAATTTCTCATCTTCATATTCATGCTTGAAGACCCACTGAAAACTAAGAAGGAACTAAGTTTCTCCTCAATTACTCCCTTATTTAACATGTCTGCAAGATTCTGGCTAGTGTGTATCTTTTCCAACTTCAAATGTCCATCCTCCAAGATGAAGCGTATGAAATGGTACCTAAGTTGTATATGCTTAGTCTTCAAATGGAAGGTTGATTTTTTTGCAAGATGAATGGAACTCTCATTGTCACAATACAACCTTCTATTCTACTGCTTCTTTCCCAATTCCTCCATAAACCTTTGTAGCCAAATCATTTCTTTAGTAGCCTCTGTAGCAAAAACATACTCTTCTTCTATTGTTGAAAGTGTAACAACCTTATTTAGTTTCGAAATACAACTTACTATTGTTCCACCTATAGTAAAAACATACCGTGTGGTGCTCTTCCTGCTATCTTTATCACTTTCCATATCTGAATCAACATATCCCTATAGAATAATGTATGAACCTCCAAAACATAATGCATGAGTAGCAGTTCCTTTCAAATACATGAGAATCCAATTTACTACCTCCCAATGTTCTTTACATGTATTGTTCATATACCTACTCACAACTCCCACTGCATGTGCAATATCTGGTCTTGTGCAAACCATCGCATACATCAAACTGCCAACTGCTGATGAATAAGGGACACTGGACATGTATTCTATCTCCTCTTGTGTCTTGATACACATTTCCTTAGTTAATTTGAAATGGTTGGCCAAAGGTGTATGTTGACGATTAAAATCGCAATGATGAATTCCACCCACAAAGTATTGCTAAAGCACTATTATCTAA
The DNA here is from genome assembly GCA_032191745.1 of Picea mariana. Taxonomy (NCBI): domain Eukaryota; kingdom Viridiplantae; phylum Streptophyta; class Pinopsida; order Pinales; family Pinaceae; genus Picea; species Picea mariana. Next base: position 94,682 of record JASDQU011404057.1, read on the forward strand.
ACTATGTTAATAATATAATACTAGTAGGTGGGACCCCCTGTAGAATGGAGTCTCAAAGATAGACATATCACACATTTTTTTTTGTCATGTCGATGTTGCTTACTCAGTCCTACATGGTTGAAAATATAGTATTGGTTTCATTTTGACATAGTAACAGGTGGATGATACATTTTATGGGATGTTTCTGCAATTCAAGGCATATTTTTTTATGTTATGATGGGCATGTATTTATATTTTCTATGATTTAACCATGTCAAAACTCATCGTGATCAACTACCTAGCCACATATATACAAGAGATTTGTTAGTGACATTATAATCAAAACAAGGAAGAAAACCTATGAAGAAAATATTAAAGGAAAGGAAGTTATGTTTGAGCTATGTTAAAAGGTTATATGCAAATGGAAAAGTAAAAGTGATGTTAGTGCTAATCCTAACTATTATACTATGGTTGGTTAGTGGCTATGCGATTTTTATTAGATTTGATTTGGGTGCATATAACATTGAAATACATATGATATGGCATAGAACTTGGCAATAGTTAATGGGTGAATGTTTGGGTGGTGCATTGGGCAAGGGATATCATTGCAGATTTCAATTGTTGGGCACTGAATACATGGTTAAATGAATTGGTGAATGTTTGGATGTCTTGTACTTTGAAATTGAATAGGATAGGAGATGGAAGAAATGTGTAGTAAATGCATGTCACTCCATACTCCCCCTATGGTCCATCACCCTAGCATTGTTCTTTGTTTCATTTTCATCCTATTAGTTGTGAAGCTCCACATTTCAAGCTCTTGGAGAAGGCTCAGCCAACTCGCCCTTTTAAGCTCTTTGTTATAGGTATGGTTATTTTTCACTCCATCCATGAATTCTGCTCTATGTATGAACAAACAATGGCTCAGTAATGCTTGGGTTTGTGTGTTCCTGAGAATTTCAACAGTGTAAATATGTGATATTTATCTCTATGATGACTATAATTGTTGTGGATTGCAAGAAAAAGAATTGGTTTTTGTTTGAGTTGTGCATTCACTAGTTGCTTTTTTGGTTTAAAATTGGGGTGGGTCTATGTGGATAATAAGTGAATGGGTTATATATCACTCTGTATTAATGGTGGAGGGTTTTGCTCTATTTATTATTGTTGGTTGTTCCCTCACAGTCATGAGTGTAACCCTATCCAGTCGCATTCAAATTGCCATTCGTTTGTTGTGTATTTTCTTCATACCAGAGTCATGGTCGTGGGATATTTCTCATTGTCCTTTCACCAAAGTACCCCAAGGTCTAGTCTTAGGGTGGCCATAATGTTAATGAATACTATATGGTTGTGGGGTGATATAAGTTATACCTCAGCATTATGCATCCTCATTGGTATTCATGTTAGTTCAGCTCTTAAGAAAATGGACAAAGAGGTTATATCTCTGTGTGTTATTTGAATAACTGTCACGGTTCAGTTAACTCCACCTCTCCTCTACAATGTAAAATTCACTATGTTCACTGGATTTTTCTACCCTACTCGTTGTTTCTTTTCTTGGTGGATAAATATTGGTTCCATTGCCCAAGATGAGAGTAATAAGGAGACCATGTGACTTACTATTATATCTATATCGAAAGGTATTTTACCTGTGGTTGATATGTATCTAAGGACCACCAGTTCTCTGTGCTATTGTTAAACGAGTGCTCTTGATTGTCTCCCTGTATTTGTTTTCGATAGAGCCTGATTTTAATATCCAACTATTCTTTCTCCCTTTGAGAATATTCTTGGTTGTCAAATATTGGGTTATCAGGGGAGTGGTTATGGAGTTTTTCGTCGATTCCCTATTTTGTTTTTCTATGATTAATAGTTACAATTGGGAACGAGTAATTATATACAGTCGAGGGTTGTTATATTTTCATTATGATTCCATTCACTGTGTTCTTACAACGTGGTCTTAATTGAAAATTGGAAACACATGTAGTTTTTCTAGGCCTGATTAGGGTTATAGCTAATTGTGGAAATGGTGTTTGTGTGTAATTGGTTATGTTCAACTTGCATATATTATTGAATCATCATGTATATTATAAGTAGCTATATTGACAGTAATGAGGGTCAGGTTTTATGTTGACTATGGTTTCATTGCAAAATCTTATTGGTTAATATGATGAAAACTCTGTGTAATCGGGCATGTTTGGGAAGTCCGTTCGTATTTAAAAAAGGGACTTGTGCATTTTTAAATTGGGAAACGACTGTAAATTGGAAGACAATGGATGTTTTTATTATAGTGATGCATTATGGGATAGAGTTTGAACATATTGTTGTGTGCTTTTTTTAAAAAGGAAGGAAAATAAATAAAAGATCAATGTTTTCTTAACAGGATTGTTGAAATGGAAGGTTTGTTTCGATTGTGAGTATGATTGCACAAGTTGTTCTGAATTGAGAAATTTTGGGAAATTTAAATGTTGGAACATCGAAAAGTTTGATACATAGTAATGTTGGTGTGGTCTTGGTGTTTTTTAGATTGATTCTAGTACAAAGTTATGATTATTAATTACTTAATTTGTTTTATGAAAAGTATACATTAGCTTCCCTACCATCCTCTCATTTTTTTCGCACATTAAGAGTCCCCTCACATTCCCAGATTCACTTTGCATGTCCTGTTCTTATAATTAAAATATAATTAAATGGAAACTCTGTATTATAGCAATTGAAGGATGGCACAAAGATGAGTTACAGTTGATATGATTTTTTATTACAACACAGTTGATTGTTTGATGATTTGTTGAGCAGTAACCATGATCTACTCCCTTTCATTTTATCACTTTTCACTCAATACAACCCCTTAGATATCTCAGAACCCTTATTCACCCCTCATTGACAAGTATTAAATGATTTTTATGGATTGGATTGCATGAGTCTGATGTGTTGTTGAGCCAAACTTGGTTTCATATTTAAAGAGATGTCATGTATGGTTTGTTTAAGAATCTAGTTTCTAATAAACACTTCATATAGGAATGATCTTCTTCAGTAGAGGAAGTCATGGCCAGAATAACAAGGGAAGAGGAAATTGGAACAAAGGCCCTAGAAGGCCAAGGTTTTCGATACATTTTGATGCAGATCCACAAGAGTTGAACCAACTCTTCCAAGCTGGATTTTTCAACTGGATTGGACAAGGGGTAGTCCAACATAGGCCATAAAGGCCTCCCTTCCAACCCCAACATGTACCTAGCATCCCAATTCCCCCTCATGTCTCATTACAACCTGAAGTCCTGGATAATGACGGATGGCAAGAGATTGTTCAACCAACAGTCTCCCAACATCGTGGCTGGTCCAATTTGTCTCTACCTGCTCCTCCTCCATCGGTTAACCCAATTTTCCAAGTTTTCCTTCACATTAACCTGTATAGTCTTCCCACGCAAGAAAGAGGATAAAAACCAAAGCCCACCATGGTCATGATAAAGGAAAAGTTGGTGTTACCCCCTCCTCTCCCTCAAGTGATTCTGCCAAATCAGTTTCATCCCGCATGCACTTGAGAGATGATTTATCTCATGTTATCAGTGAGATCGGGCCTAAAGTCTCCACACATCCTAAGTCTAATTCATAGAAATAAAAGGGATATAGTAGCAACAAAGGAAAAATCGCCTCCCAATGTGGAAAATATGGGTTTTGAGTGTATTTATTTATTGATTGTTGAGAACAGTTGACTGCTGAAGTTTTTGGATAACACGCTATTTTTGGATATTTTTGATATTATATTTTGGATATGGTTTAAAATATAATTCATATTTATTTTCAAATTATGACAATGATGATGGGAGCCACAAGGAGGGATGTGTTTGATTGATTGATGATTCAGATTATTTTCAGCACAAAATGAGAGCGAAGATATAATAAAGCAATGTACATAGATACCTCAGATATCCAATAATATAAAAAAAATGTATCAGAGATGAAACCATAAACATAGAGATACAATAATACACAATTTTCTATTAATGAAAGAAAATATACAAAGACTATAAAAATACAGAGTGAAAGACTTGCTAGAATGGTGGCAACTTATCTCTGAGAAGAGATGTGTTTGCTAATCACATTCACAATAAGATGATTTTAAAATGAGTCTCCAAAGGCCTTTTTATCATAAATAAAATCCAAAACCCTAACCCGAGAAGATGAAAAGCCAACAGTTTTGTGGACCTCGTTTTGGGTAGTTTGGTGTATGAACTTCCCGGGGGTGTAACTTTGGCATACGATCTCCATTTGGGGTGAACAATAGCTCGTTGGAAAGGTATGTTCGAGGAGATTCATTTAGGGGGATCAATTGGAGCCTTAAAATATAATTTATAAGATTTATCAAAAAAGGAATTCATTTAGGCCCTCAAAATGGCTCCGGAAGTTAAAAACTGCTAAAAATAATAAATTACCAAAATTGCCAGAAAAATGTTTTAAGCCAGTTGGAAAAGGTGGGTGGCCACTGATATCCACCTAGATCAATAATCCCTCCTTAGGAAGCAATGGTATCCATTGAGTTGACTGCATGGGGGAGAGGGAAAAACATTTGCTGAATCTACATCTTGATGAGCTACTTTCCTTGTTGGAGAAGTTGTGTTGCTTAGCTTGTTGAAGGTTGTCACAAACCTGTGGATGGAAGGGTTGGACATTTTTAAATAGTCTGGATACATGAGGTTCATGTGTGTAGAAGGAATCTTTACACTTTTTTTCAGTCTTGTCAACCTTCTTCTGTTGGATAGAAGGTGTTTGGGTCAAGGTTGTAGTGGTTGTAGTATCCTTCTATTCACCTTTTGAACAAATTGTGAAGATGTTGAATTTTGTAGTATGAGATACTACCTTGTAGCACTGTTTAGGTGGAACAATAGTTGGAACTACCTCTGTTATTCTGTAGAGATGACCCCCCAAATAAACAATGACACTATGGGGTAGAGACTCATAAACAACCTGGTGCTTCTACATACATGGCTGCCCAAGAGAACATCAAAAACATCCAGTGGGGAAAAATCACATAATACCTCATCCTTGAAGGGTTGGATGCTGTATGACAATCAACACTATTGGATGACATGGAGATCTCATACCCAACGAAGCCACTAGATGTTGTATGGTTTTGGGTGTGGTGTTGTCGAAAATCCTAATTGTTTGATGACCTATGTTGAGATGAGGTTCTTTTGGCTTCTGTTATCAACAATAAAATGTAGCGAGGTCCCCTTCACCCATATAAGTGAATGAAAAATGCGCTCCCCCTCTTTAGGATCTATTGGTTCTTCTAGTTTAATTTTTGTGGTCGCAACAATAGCAGTGGGGTCTACGTCAATGATCTGTCCTTTACCAGTATTTTCATAATCAAATTCTGAATTAGGGTTCGACTCCTTATCTTTGATCTTGGCCACCAATGACTATTTTGAGCGACATTCCTCAGTGATGTGCTAGGGGATTTTGTGGAAATCGCACCATTTTCTGGTGTTCTTCTTTGTCTTCCCGTGACCCTTGTTTTCTTGTGGCTTGGACTAGTTTTCGGGAGACTTTTTGTTAGGGTTGTCTTTATCGTACTTTGGTTGTTGCATATTTATAGACCCAAAATCTTGTTTGTTTTGGTGCTTAAACTTTTGCTCGATTTTAACAGCATCTCAATAATCAACACTGAGTGATGAGATGTCCAGAAAATCCATTTCAGATTGGATGTATCTGTGTGGATCCCCATGGTATTTCAGAACCAAATGTCGTTCGGAGTCTTTGATACCCAGCTTGGTGCACAATGTATGGAAGGTATTGGTGAACTCTGAAACTTCTTGGCCCCTCTCTTGTCATAGTCTGGTCCATCTCATGTATTGGTCCTCATAGTTGTGAACAAGGTAATACTATTCCTTTACCACATCCACAAAAAAATCCCAAGTGGGCTCGACCCCATATATTCTGGACTCCTCTATGGAACTTTGCTCCTAGTAAGTTTCCCACCAATGTTTGACACGGGGGAGATATTTAAGGAGTGTGAAGGTGATATTTTCCATGTCGAAAAAATTATGAATAGAGAAATAACCTTCTAATAGATTTAACCATTTGTCTAAGGCATCCGCATCTATCTGACCTTCAAATATGGGAATATCAAAATTAACCTGTACCTTGAAAGGAGAGGTGCTTCCAAAGTGGTTGTTTGATGAAGATGTGCATGTTTCTATCGGCATGCATTGAAGGATAGGGAAAAATTATTCATCATTTCATCCCTCTATCGCGTGAGATCTGGCTTAAGCAATAGATTGATAGAATCGTCTACTGAGTCATTTTTATTTTCTTTCACCATGGAGGGTTTCTTGGGCATGCGAGAGCGATTGTCTTCAATAGAGACAAGATCGAGACCCAACTCGATATACTCGAACCTTGTTGGGGACATGCACTGAAAAAACAATCAAGATCATGTTGGATTACTGAGAGGGGGGGGGTGAATCAGTAATAGTGCAATTATAATCCTTTTTATCCAAATTGATTCAAGTATTATATCAAAGTAGTATTATTATCCAATAATGAGCAATAAGAAAAGAACAATCACACACATACATAGTAAACCAATGTTTTATGTGGAAACCCAAATTGGGAGAAAATGACGGAATGCTTTTTCTTATATGTCTTGAAGAATTACATTCATTGGAAGCACCAACTTCTTTTTTTTTCTAGCTACAATTGGAAGGAGGCTCCAACCCCCTAAATTCTTAGGCTACAACTGAAGGGAAGCTCCAACTCCCCAATTCTCTGGCTACAACCAGAAGGAGGCTACAACCCAATATGTTCTCCAACTACAACCGAAAGGTGGCTACAACCACCTGTCCTTGCCCCATCATGCCACCCTGAAGTAGAAGTAGAATGATGGAACCATTGTCAACCTTTCAATGTGAGATATACCACTATAAACATGTACCAATAAATCTAAACCATGCATCAACCTGTACCTCAACCTGTAATCAACCTGTACCATAAACAAGTGCATCAACCATGCACCAACCTGTACCAAATAACCTGTAATCAACCTATACCATAAAAAACTGCATCCAACCATGTACCAAGTATGTACCAATCATGTCTCAACTACCTATCAACTATGACTCATCAATATGTACCAACATTATCAACTATACACCTCATGTATGTGCCAAATTATCGACTACTTGTCTCAACCATGTACTCAACATGTACCTCAACCAAAAGCCCTCACAATTTCATCATCCAAATATGATTTGTAGCTATGTAATAGACCTGTTGTATATGATCACATTCCTGCAAACCTTCCTTAACTTTAACAACAAGAGACTAGCATTTTCATCAAACTTTTATTTAGTCTCACATGCCTAGTTTTGGATTAGTCAACAACCCTAACTTGATGTAATCATAAATGTGTACTTGTAATGTATAAAGATCTGAAATGGATACACAATGTTCGTCAATGTGTTTTATGCAATTCCTCCAAGTGTCACTTGGAACCTCTAAGAAAAGGAGTTATAGTAAAAATGGCATACCTTGCTGAATTCTGGGTTATTCTAGAGAGTGACCTTGTAGAGCGTTCCCCACACAGAATATTTGTTTAAATGATCTAAAATTGTTACATCACATACTATAAACTTTACCTTAACCCACACATTTGGTTTCACTGATCCCTTTTATGTCTGATTGTATCCAAGTCTAGACTTGTCAAGATGATATTTTTGACTGCTGATAATGTCATCCAGAAATTTTGAGCTATTCTGCATATTTTTCTTTTGAATGTCCTTTCTTAGTGTGACAACCTCTTCTTCCAAGTTTCCAATGATCTTGTCCTTTTCTTCTAGTTTTTCTTTGAGTGCTTATTCAATTCTTTTATCTTCTTCTATTTGAACCTTCAATTTTGTGATCATTTGTTCTAGTTCTCAAGTGCCCTTTTTCTTGTCTAGTTTTGCTTGTAGTTTCTTGTTTTTGTTCTTTTCTCTTCTGATCACTTCTATGGAACACATTAATTATTCTCAATAGTCAACTTCTTCCTCTTCAATTTCTTCTTCGACTTGTTCACATTCTTCTTCTGCTTCTTCATATTCTTCTTCGAAATCTTCTTTGTCCAAGTATTTTACTGCCATGAATAAAACTCTTCCTGTCTCATTGTCACTGACTTCATCTTCATCTGATGATGAGATGTCTTCTTTGGTGTATAAGCATTTCTTGAAAATTTTCTTTGTAGTTCTTTTTCCTTTATATGTGTGTTTTCCTTTTGAGTAACCTTCATCATTTCTCTTTTTCTTATGAGGACATTTGTTATCAAAATGACCAATACCATCACAATTAAAACAACTTAAAGGGAGCTTACCTCTATACCTACCATTGGTTCCCTTGTTCAGTCTTTTGACGAAGTTGGCTACTCCTTCATCATCTTCTAAGGCGTCACTACTACTGCTATATTCTTCTTGTTCCTTTTTCTTTTTCTTTTCTCTTTTGGATGCCTTGAAGGTTGCTTCTTTTACATCTCGATTTTCTTGCTCAGTTCTCATTTCATATGCTGTAAAGATTCGATGGAGTTCGCCCATGCTTATTGAGTCCATATCCGATCTTTCTTCTAGTGCTGATATCTTAGGGTTGAATCTCATAGGAAGAGATCTTAGTATCTTTTGAACAATTACAGATTATTCAATTTCTTCTCCCAATCCTATGATTGCATTCACTGTTTCATTGACTTGTAAGAAGTAGTCTACTATATCTTCATCTTCCTTCATTTTTAGTTGTTTGAACTGACCTCTGTAAGTCTGAAGCTTTGTTGCTTTGAATTTTCTATCTCCTTCATAAATATTTTGAAGCTTGTCCCAAATCTCTTTAGTGGATTTACAGTGTGCAACTTTGGTGAATATCATATCACTAAGACCATTAAAAAGTGCATTTGTGGCTTTGGAATTATTCTCACCAAGTTTTGTTTCTTTGTCTTTTTTTGGTGGAACTGTTGGTGCTGT
>JASDQU011404057.1:120710-135464 GCA_032191745.1 Picea mariana
TAGGTAATGAGAAGTGGAAAACATGTTCCAACACAGTGATTTGGGGAGCCATGGGAAATTAATTAAATTCAAAAAAAAAAGACTCCTATAAGGCTAGCTTGTCAGTCTGTCCCTACTTCTAGCATCATTTGTTGATGGGAAAATTTGACATGCGGTCAACTGGAAGAATAGATCCAGTCTGGGGTTGTCTAAATAACCCAAGCCATTTGGTGTAACCTATTCTGACGGGTTTAATGGCTCCGTTAGCCAACTAGGGTCCTAAAAATAGAAAAATAAAATAAACTAACTAAAGAAAAGATTCTAACAATCGACACAATAATTACAAATATTTATCTAAGAATGTGAATATACAAATGATTATGAACAATTTATATAAAGTTTACCAAATTTGCATGAAATCTTGCGAAAATGATTGTTTGATAAAGTTTCTGAATCAAATTTGAACAACACTTGTTTTTGGCTTTTTTTCTTAAAATATATTAAATGAATAAATACTAAATGAATACGATTGAAATAGTGACACAAAAACAGTCAAAGCTAATTAATGTAATCATTGTTTCATTCATAAACAACTTAACTAAATAGCACACATAATAACCTATCCCTGATCAATGAAACTGGTATTATGTTTCTTTGGTGTATGAGCTCCTGCTTGTACAATAATGGCAGAAGTGTCCTCAAACACACACTTTTATTAAATAGAAAAGGAAATTACATAAGAGACTTTGCAAGAGTTTACACCCGAACAACACAATACTCTTGCAATGAGCTATATATAAGTTAAATGTCCTAACAAACTCTAGATATGGATTACTTATTAAATAAACAAGTGTCCATTTACAATAAATGCTATTTTAACAATCTTATAACAATACTCCTAATTTAGAGCCTAAGATACGACACCTTTCTAGAGTCATATCTTTTACAACAATATTGTATTTCTAAAAGTCTCCATTTATTAATCAAATATTCTAGATTATTAATTTAATATTCTAAATTAATAATTATTTTATTCTAACTTTATAAACAATGATATTTGTATTTTGGATTATCTAACAAGGGAAACCTATAACAGAACAATATTATCACTTCCAGAATACATTCAAAGAAGTATTTGATATTGGAGTAAATTAATAACAATAGGAAGACAACTAATTAAAAATTGTGTGATCGTAAGATAATCAATATTTAAGAACGAAAGAAAACTCAATTCTGAGTATTGATATTATCCATCATTTAACATTAGAAATAAATTCCACAATAATCAAATGATCGATTGATCACACATAAAAAATGGAATAATAAATTATGGAGAGCATATAACATTTAACAGTATGAAAACACCATATGATGACAAGCTAAAGATAAAATCAACCATAATAATAGTCTCATAATATAACAGTAATGAAAGAATGAAATGGAATAAGCATCACACAGGTCTAAATCCAAAGATGAATTGCTTTCCCGTATTCTTTCTCAAAATCACATGCCCATACTGTAGTCCTGGAAGAATTTTTGGGATAATAGACTCTTAAAGATGAAAAAAATTAATTAATACATAAATTATAGCAATTAATTATGTATTGATAAAAAAGACTAAAGATAATTTAAATCAATGCATAATCAATTATTAAAAGAATATGAATATATTATAATGAAAATAAAACCATTTTACTCATAGGACAAAAGCCATTAACCAACCTAGAATTCCATATTCTTCTTTGAAAATACTCGTCCATTCTCCCAAAGATTCCAACCATCCATTACTCCATTTGAAAAGAAGAAAAGTTTACAAAAGAAACAATATATAAAAGAGAAAGGATTAAAATCCTCGTCTCAATTTTTTGGATCCACATGGCTCTGAACTTTCTCATATATTTATACAATGAATGAACAGTATGGGTGCCATTATTAATTTTTGCCACCTAAAATTTTCCTCGGAAAAAGAAATCAATATCTATCAAATCGTGCATTAGTTTGGGAAAATCACTATGTGGAAGGTAAATGGGTCCATTTCGTTTCTGGGTTTTCAATCGTTTCTTCAAATTCCTCACGGTTTGGCTACAATCAGTCCTGCAAAATCATTTGTCTGATCTTGACACCTTTCCAAATTTTATTTGTTGTTGCTCATAAAATTATTTGTAGCAATCCAAAATTATTCTTGGATCAATCATCCTGAACGTATTTGGATAATAAAATCAAGCCATGATCATATCCGTATCAAATATTTGATAATAGAAACCTGTGAAACAAAAGGAAACCTAAATTAATAACCTAAAAATTGTGAATAAAACAAAATCTAGAAAAATAAAAAGTGAATTTAAACTAACTATAACTCATAAACAAACATTGTTTATAATTTGTTTTCAAATATGATCTTAAAATTCTAGAAGCTTCAAGTTAATGGAGAAGAGAAAAATATTGATTTTGGTTTTTTACAAAATCAAACAAATGATAGATAATTCTTTTATTATTATTATTTTGAAATGAGATGCAAAATGAAAAAAGAATTTAATTAATTAATATCACCAAATGATTTTATGAAAATGAGAAACCAACCAAGATATTATTTGATGAAGTATTGAACCCATTATTCAAAATAGTCAAACTTTCTAATGAACAAAAGAACAAGACATAATCATAATTTAAACAAAAGTAAACAGTTGATAAAAATTAACGTTTTTGTTTAAAATGAGATTTCTATGCTCGTTTCTAAATTTTGACATATACTCTTGTAATGAATGTCTCATACTATAGTGAATGTCTTAAGAATGTCTCAATGCAAGCCAAGGTATGGAACTATTTGAAAAGGTTGATTCTGTAGCTCATTATAATTATCAAGACTCTAATGGGGGCCCTTTAAATTTTGTAAAAAATTAAGGGGAGTTGTTGGGGCCCAACACATCTACATACAATAGAAAGATAATATAGCTTCCATTTTCTAGCCTTTTAAAATAAACATAATAATCAAAATGACATTCACTATAATCGTGTTCTATGTTGGCCCTTGGTTATGGAAGGAAGTGAAGATTAAGGAAGACAGGTGAAGTATGAACTACGCAGAAGGAACATAAACCAAGGAGGGGTTGAAGTGGGTAAACAAACTGAAAAGGAGTGAAGTAAAGAAAAAGATATCCATTGGAAGAGAAGATCGAGGAAGATAAATCAGTAAGGAAAAGGGATCGTGGACAACTCATCAAGCGGAAGAAGATATCAACGAGTGATTTGGAGAAGATCATGGAAAAGAAGGAAAGACAGGATGGTGAAGCCCTGAAAGCACGGGTCAAGTTGACCTAGGGTTTAAGCACCTAGGGTTTTGGATCTAGAGCTTTGACACCTAGAATGTTTCCATGTAATGTATAAATAAAGGTCTCGAAGACCTAGGAGGGTTAGTTCAAGGTCGGTTCATTAATACTATGGTTGTTGTTTTTCATTGTTGATTATTGTTGTTGTTGTTGAGGACGGTATTTAGACTGTATTGTAAGATCTTCAGCTGGGTGTGAAGATCAACCCTGCAGCTGGGTGCGCAGAGAGGGGAGAGAAGGAGAGAGAGTTCTACAAGATGAGTGCGCAGATAGAACTGCATGTTTCCATTTAATATATCAAGAAACAAAGTTCTTTGAATGTAAACCTAGGGAGAGGGTGAATCACGTATATCTTGTTGTTCTGTGTGATCGATGTTGTGTTATTTGTCATCTGTTATAATTTTATTGCATTATTGTGTTAGATATGAGATATAAATTGCGAGGTGAGATTAAGAGTGGTGGATAATATCTAGATTGTTGTGTGTTGTTGTCTTGGATCCACTTTGCATTTCCTCTGGTTGTAGACACATGTGTCCTGCAACCCCCTATTTCTACTTCAGGTGAGACTGCATCTGCTTTGCAAGTGTTGTAGAAAGGGTCAATAGTTAAGGCTTGTTGGTGCATTGTAAGAGTTGAACCTTGGGTCTGCCCCTGTCCCAACAAATGGTTCTGTTGTTGGGACTGGGATCCTTTTCAAGGAATGTCAAGGTGGTTTCCATTGAAGACAGAAATTTAGAAGTGGATAGAGGAGCAAGAAAAGGACTTCGCTAAAGCCCATAACAAGAACCCTATCATTAGTATAGAAGACTGGTTAGTAAGGTACATCTTTACCAACATACACAAAATTTTATTTGGAGGAGTTCATAAGGATTTATACGAGAGGTTAGCCAGATTGACAGATACCTAGTTTGAGATTAGATCTATACCACTTGTGGTTTGGACAACGACGTTGATCAACAAGGTCAAGAGAGTTGATAACACTGTGTCTAGAGCAGTGGATCTTTGGTTCGATAGCACTATTGGAGGGTACATTACTAAGTTTTCCATTGACAGATTTGAATCATATAGTCAAGAAAAGAGGTATTTCTTTAAGGGACCTAGAGGAAAGTTCCTACACTTTTTAAAGTTGAGGATTAAGATGTTATTGCATGAGAAGAATATCCTGAAGATACAGTGAAGCTAATGTTCAAAAATTCAGACAGTGACAACAATACAGAGGTTGGATGCACGTGTCGTGGGAGATCATTCAGAGAGGTTCATCTTGCGAACCTATTCAATAAAAAATATGAAGACGAGGGATTCTACACTAGAGAAGAAGTAGATATGATAGACGAAGAGCATTCAGAGTATGCAAGAATAGAGGAAGTAGGATCTGAAGAACTTCGCCAAGGAGAGACAAAAACTTCAGGAAGTGTGCCTACTACTGAAGTAAGTAATATCACTCCTCTTGTTGTTTTAGAAGCATTAAGTAACCAAAGTAACCAAAGTAGTCAAAGCAATCAGAGTACTATTACAAGTAGTTTGGCACATACTCAGTCGATAAACCCAGGAAGACCTATGGCAGATGAAATGAGGTTACATATCTTTAGAGGAGATGGATCTGAAGATCCTGATCAATAATGGTTCTTATGAAAAGTTGTTTGGAGCATTAAGCAAGTCACCGATGAAGCTATCAAGAGAGCTCAATTCAGTACTACCTTGAGGGATCGCGCACTGAGCTAGTACATGATGTTTTCTACAGCGACTGCACAACCTAAACAGTTGAATGAAATTAAGACTGGACTGAGTGCAGAATTCAAGAAACCTAATTCGGAGTCACAATGTATTACAAAGATGAAATAAATCAAGAAGAAGGTCAATGAACCTATTTGGGAGTTTGATCAAAGGCTTAAGACCCTGACAGGCCACTTGACTTTTTAGATTCAAAATGAACAGAATAAAGAATGGTTCATTGTTTCCCTCCTGCCACATATCAGAGTCCCTCTGATGCAAAATAAAATCACTTCATAGGCTGAAGCATTGGAGATTACCATGAAATTAGAAGCAGCCCCTGTAGGAGAATCCAGTCCAGGTATGAGTTAGATCTTAAATCAGTTAACTAGTTTATCCTTAAAAGTCGAAGATATGAATAAGGATAAAGGAAAGAAGAAAAGAGAAGATATATGGTGTATCCGATGTAAATCAGAGGGCCATGACAAGGAGCATTGTCCCCTATTTAATGAATACATAGCCTCTGGAGCACCTAGTCCTTTGAAGCAGGCTATTGTACTCTGGTGTAAGGTATGTAGAACGAGACATCGCCCTTGAAAACGTTATTGTATGAAAAAATATGTCCAAAAACCTAACAATCTTTACTGCACATTCTGTAAGCCCGTGAGACATGATGAGAAGGATTGTAGGGCTTATGATCTCTTTCATGAAAGATCAAGGGATACATATAGAATTCAAGGAGAAACACAGCAAGAAGGAAATAATGTGCAGTTTAACTCCCCAGGAAGAGCAAAATTTAACCCTCATGGTGGATTCAAAGGAGGAGGATGAGGAGGAAGTGTGGGTCGAGGTACAAGTTAGATTATTTGTTATAATTGTGCACAACCAGGACATTTGGCAAGGGATTGTCAAAATCCTTGTACCACTTGCAACTATTGTAACTCCTTTGATCATGTCATTGAAAATTGTCTAGTGTTGTTAGCCAAACTCCAGGAGAGAGGAGGAGGAAACCAACAAGTTCAACTAATATCATCAAAACCCCATGGTGAAGACCCCAGAGTTGTTGTTATTACTAGAGGAGGTGCTGCTATAGGAGAAGATAGAGTGACCCCAGGAAAAACTGTAGAAGGATAAAGGATCAGAAGAGCTGCAGAGAAGACACATTTGTTTGATCCAAGGAGAGAGAGGTATACTTTTGAAGAAGCAAGGAAATAATTTGTAGAAGGATAAGCTTCTTCATATAAGGCACAACCAGAAGTAAGGGAATGTGAAATGCCACCAACATTTGATCAGTTTGCTAGACAAGGAAAATAGGTAAGCAAGCTCATGGACTTCTTATATACATGTATCAATTTGATTAAAGATGAAAAGGTTGTACAAGAATTACAACACCTAGTGAGACAATATGAAATTGGGAGAATAGACCCTATGCTGAGTAGAGTTGTGAATTGAGTATCAAGAAAAATGAGAACAAACAAGGAATTACACCTTAGTGCTCATATTGGAGATTACGATGTGAACTAAGTGGTCCTCGACTTAGGATCAGAAGTGAATGTTATGATGAAGCAAACTTGGGCACTGATGGGAAAACCTATACTGATTTACTCTCCTATCAAGC
The DNA here is from genome assembly GCA_032191745.1 of Picea mariana. Taxonomy (NCBI): domain Eukaryota; kingdom Viridiplantae; phylum Streptophyta; class Pinopsida; order Pinales; family Pinaceae; genus Picea; species Picea mariana. The sequence continues at coordinate 127,344 of JASDQU011404057.1, forward strand.
TCAGGATGTCTAATCAGGAGGCGGTGAGCCATTTTGGAAGACTAGAGCATGTTCCTGTAGACATTGATGGGATAAGGACATTTGCAGATTTTGAAGTGATTGAAATTGTTGATGATAGTTGTCCCTATCCTATGTTGTTAGGAATTGATTAGGCTTTCAATAATTTGAATATTGTTGACTTAAAGGAGAGAATAATGACATTTGAGTGTAATGGCCTTAAAGTCATTGCAACTCTGGACCCAGATGAAGGTCTCAGATACATAGAACCTATCAGGGAAGAAGACCGATCATATGAGCTAGAGAACATTTACAAACTGACAGTAAGACAACATGATTACATTAATCCTATAGTAGAGGGAAATCTCAGTTGGCGAAGTGAAAGTGCATGCTCATCAGATTCAGAAGAGGCATTGGAAAACTGGTAGAATAGAATGTATGAAGTCTCCACACGATGATGTGCCAGAATGACGAGAGAAGTTCGTTGGATTGGCACGGAAGTAAGTAATCTCCCAACATTTGATGGTTTAAATCATCTAGAGATGTTTTTAGCTAAATTTGAGAAAATTGTACCAGTACAATAGAGGATGTTGGCATTGGATGAAGCCTTGAAAACCACACCAGCTAGATGGTGGGGAGCACACAATAATAACATCACAGAATGGGTACAATGTCTCACATTATTGACAGTGTACTTTTCAGACCAAGAAGAAGGATGTGAAGTTTTATACACAGGCCAGAGTTGTCCACGGCACCACATGCGAAGTTGTGAGGAATCCTGGAGAAACATTCCCAAAGAACAGTGGGTGCATAAGTTCATTAACACCTTGGATATTATGACTATCAACTGGTATCTTCAAGCACAACTGTGCCTCATCAGTACAGACTAGTATGGAATGACTTAGAACTTTGTAACTACCTTCTTATTTGAAATTCAACACCCTACAATATATCAAGATTTAAAAATTATAAGACAAGAGGCCTTTGAGGAGGCACCTAACCTCCCTTTTTCCCAAGAAGAAGATGAATGGACTGCGCCCCTTCAACAGTTACAAGGTTGCTACAATATTAATGTTGATGAGGATGATGACCCTAGAGATGTAAACATGGCAGAAACTGAAGGTCACAGAGACATAGAAGGACTAGGGATTGAACTACCTTTTATTGGACAACCCATTAAAATTAATAAGGTTAATATTGGAATAGTGCAAACACCTAAATTAGAAAATGTTAGAGACTATTGGGATGATGCTGCTATTAGAAAAATCACAAAGATATTTCATGAATATCAGGACTTGTTTCCAACCAATTTCACAGACATGAAGGGAATTAAAGGGCCCATGAGAGAAATGAAGATCCCTCTGAGACCAGATGCAAAACCCATCAAGCAGAGACCCTACAGACTGAATCGTAAATATAAGAAGAAAGTTAGGATTGAATTGGATAGAATGTTGGAAGCATGAATCATAGAACTTGTTGAAGAATCTAAATGGATTAACCATATGGTGGTCCAAGATAAGAAGTCAGGAGAAATCATAATTTGTGTAGATCTAAGGAAGTTGAATGATGCATGTCTACACGATCCATTCCCTACACCCTTTACCGATGATGTTCTAGATAATGTAGGAGGAAATGAGGTCTACTCATTCACTAATGGATTTCCAGGTTATCACCAGATCAGTATTTGTTGGCCGTAAACCAATTTTTGTGGAAACGTTGGTCATGTTTGACCATTTTTGGGACTTCAATAGGCTGGTCGAATGCCCAGGAGAAGTGAAGATCACGGGATCTCACCCTTTTTGCGAGATTTTTGGGTTTTAGGGTTTATGTAATGGGTATGGTATGTCAACGCATGGGTTTTGCCCATGTATAGGCCCTTTTGTAATGTATAAATAAGTATCTAGGCGAGGTAAGAAGGAGTTGATGGCTTAGTGATAATATTAGCTATGTACAAGAAGATGTGTTAAGGCTTACAGAGCTAAGTGCAAGCATTTTGTAAGTACTTTGTGCAAAGACTATGTAAGGCTTTGTGCTTGATCTAACTCAGGGAAGGAGGATCTGGTGAGGTGCGCGCAGATCTCTTATACTATGTGGAGTTGGCTTTGTGTCTTAGTGATTGTAAGGAGATTGAAGAGACTAATAAATAAGAGAAGAAGAGTTTGTGGACATAGCCCCACACTGGGGTGAACCACATATATCCTGTGTCTATGTTCTTTGTGCTATGATGTTAATGTTGTTTATGTATTTAATTTCTTAGTGTATTAATCTTGGTGTAATAGGTAGATATATTGATTCTTAGTGCTTTATACATGAATGAATGACTAGATCTTCTCTGATGCTATGTGTTGAATGGTTAGAAGTACTTGATCTCGGTTGTTACTGTGTCGATCTGTAATAACAGTTTAACCTGCAATGTGAATAAGGGTTAAATAATAATGAATGTTAATTTCTAAGTGCTTTGTTAAAGTATTGTGATCACAGATCTGTGTCCCAGCTAGGTTGCAGACACCCGACTCCTGCAACCCCCCTACCTCTACCTTAGGTGAGACTTCATTTTCTTCGGAGGTGTTGTTGAAAGGGTCGGTAGTTAGGGTTTTTTGGTGCATTGTTGAAGTGTTTAACCCTAGGTCTAACCCTATGCAAACAAATGGTTCTGTTGCCGGGACCCGAAACTGTGATTGTTGGGAACTAAAGAAAAGAGAAAGCTCCATGCGTAGATCTGTTGTTGTAGGGTGCAGTATTCTACTTGACTTGCAAAGCTCTGTGCTAAGAGAAGGCAGCCTGTTCTGAAGAAATAGGACCCTAGAAAGTGTTATTGCATATTGCAGATCCATCACTATGATCCTAGTGCACAGTACAAGAAAGGTTGGGGATCGTTTAAGAGAAAGAGAGGATTGACACTTTGCTATAGTTGTAGAAGACTGGGACATCTTGCTAAGGAATTCCTTGGTAGAGGTCCTATTTGTCTTTGCTGTAAATTTGTTGGTCATGAGGTATTGGATTTACCTATAATGATTGCTAAAGTTGAGAATATGAACTTGAGACAAGAAAACCATGAAGAAGGTCAATAAACTAAGGATATGTTAGATAATCGGACAAAATCAAAGACTATGTTATTATAACTGAAAGAAACATTGAATGATCACAAAGACATCAGTTTACCAGAGATCTTAAAAGAAGAGCAATGCATAGAAACCATAATAGGAGACTTCGACATAGACTGTGTCTTGGATGAGGAAACACAGGTGAACATTATGCTAGAAAGTAGTTGGGAAATTTTGGGAAAGCATGTTATGATTCCTTCACTAGGAGGGATAGGATTGTTTAAAGGAAAGATCATAACCCTATGTGGAGGACTTACTCATGTACCTATGATTACTCATGGAACATAGAATGAAGAAGACTTTGAGGTCATTAATTATGTTGAGAACAATGCTCCTTTTGTACTTTTTCTAGGAAAGACTTGGATTGAGAAAGATTAGATATGGAGGAAAGCAAAGGAAGAAGCCACATAACAGAAAAAGAAAGAATTAAGGGACTTCATAGCCAAGAAAATAGAGTGACTATTACAAGAACAAGAGGACAATTCAAAGAAACTGAGGGCCAGAGACTTAGTTGTCGAAGATGAAAGAACACAAAAAGGCTCAAAGAAACTATCCATGCAGGAGAGAAGAGAACCTACCCCAGAAGTAGTAAGAGAAGAGATATTGCATGCAAAACTTTTGAGAGAACATCAGCAGTGTGAAGTTACAATGCTAAAAGAAGATAAGAATACACATGGAAAGAGGAATCCAGAAACTCAGATCACAGGGAAGAAGGCTAGAAAGCTCAGTAAGAAGAATTCAAAGCTAGAAATACTGCAGGAGGTTCCAGTGGAGACTTTGCAGGATGCGCACTTGCATAAATTGAACATCGTCGGAATAGCATAACAATGAATAATGGAAATTTTCCACAACGAAGCTATATGACTGTTGGAGGCATCCCGACTGTTAGAATGACACTCCAAAATGGTTAGAAATGCAGTTATTGTGGAAAAGATTGCCATGGGACCATTGAGATTGTGCCATAACGAATGGAATCGTATTGATAAAGGCATTTCTACCTGTTGGAGGAATTTGTTACGTCGTTTCCTATTTAATCCGTCGAATTCCATACCAGGACCACTTTTTGCAAACTATGATTATCCGAGTGAACAAAGAACTGATTGCTATCATGCTATGCTTTTGAGACCTTGCCACCCATTTGGCTTACCTTAAGTGTATGTTCACCTACCTGAGCTATTTGACCACGAGCGCGTATGTCAGGTGAACGTAGCTCAGTAGAGATCCAAATAGACCTTATGGCTGAGAAAGTTATGTCCACAGGAGTATGGGCCTCATCAACGTGAGTATTGCAAGCATCCCCCTCAACTGGACATTGATCTAGGCCATCCCAAACTGCGACAGAGAAGAAAAGGAAGCATCACGATGACCTAGAAAATGTGAAGTTGATCCCGTCGGTCTTGCCCGACTACATCCTGCCTCTAGCTGGTGTAGTTAGTCGTGACAACGTCCCGTGTGACTTTGAGTACATGCTCATCACTACATACCTCTCGAAGGGAATATGTGCAGTTGGACCGCAACTAGGACTTGATCCCTGATCTTAAGATCAACGACTTTAACTTAGGAGACAAAAATAATTAGCATTGCTACCTGACAAAGATGACTGGGAAGAATCCAAAGATAGTTCCCTAGCCGTGGATCAAGGAGATTGTGAGGTACACCATCCTCAATGTCATGAAGATACCCCACTTCGGAAGACATCAAGAGGTTAATGCATGCATTAAACTCCTCCAGTCATGCTACCATGGATGTTATCTTTGGTTAGACAAGCGCGTGACTGTGGATCCGAGGCTGATCTACATCATCACTGGATTGATCATGTAGGGACCAAACCCTCACCAGTTCTATCCAGGGAAGGCTACATATCATTTCGTGGCATAGTGTATAAAGGAAACCTATGACGATGTGGAGAAGAGGAAGTGAGGCTACAAGGTAGTCTCCATCCAATATGGCATAGTGTAGGGTTATAGGGTTCATCATTACAAATATTTACAGGGTTCATTGTCGACCTCGCAGGGAAGTGTGTTGAAGGGATGCAGATGAACTAGGTGAGCTACCCCGTCAATGAGTTGGAGAAGGACTGTTGTGAAGTACAGTACCAAGGCTATGAATTCCACTTTAGTTGGTTACTCATTATTATAGCATTTGTTGCTTGGAAGATGTTGTAGGGAGCGACATTCCCAGAAGTTGAGCCATCAGAACCATTGGTCACGAGGTTCTCCAGCTTGTGGTATACAAGCGATATGGAAAAGTAGTGGCAGTCGAATGTTGTCTTCCATGCCTACTAATTATAGCTCACATGGGCCATTGAATCTTACCCCCGAATGACGTCGAATACACTCCATAGGTTCAAGCCACTCACAAAGTTCCATGCAGACCGACACTTCATATATATCACCACGCACGGGGCCGAAGAAGATATGGTGGAGATAACCAAAAAATGGCCTGCAGAATTCCTTGTACCAGTTGGAGAAGCAGAAATCTCTGACCTCGACCTCATATGAAGTTTTGGGGTCACCAGGACTAAGTCTGATGGACCAAGCAACACTAAGAAAAATAAAAAGAAGGAATAAGTTCAGGAGATAAACAGTGCATCAAAGGAAACTGTGCCTGACTCACCTGGAGGAGGAAGAGGTGACGAAGTAAAACAAGAAGAGGGATGGAAAGAAGACAAGCAAGAAGAGGGCAAAGTGAAACCATCGAAAGATCCCCTTACAGAGGATAAGACATCATAGAAATGAAATGTTTCTCTGAAGAAACCCTCAGCACGGAAGAAATCCCGAGCCAATAAGCCTTAGTCACAGAATGTGCTCACAGTGGATGATATTTTCCTCATCATCGCAGCTGTAGTAGATTCTTCGGAGGATATTTTGTAGCAAAGTGAAGCAAAGTAGGAGAGAATGTATGAAAAAATCGAGGCGAAGCTGAAGGGGGTACAACATGCTCTCTATTCGAACCGCACAATGTCTACTACACCATCGTCATTAGAAGGTGCAGAATTAGGGGATGAGACCACCCAATTATGAAGGATAGCAAATGCTATAGAAGCTTGGCTTCGTCGAGTACAGGAAGAAAACGAATAGGCCACAGAGGCCTTGAAGCAAGAAAAGGAGGAATCCCTAGAGCAACTTCGGGTTGCGTAGTAAGAGACAGATGACCTTCAGGCAAAGTTCAAAGAAGACAAGGAGAAAATCCAAAAAGAGAAAGACCAACTGCTAGCAAAGAAGACTATGGTTAGAGAGGCAGTAACTAGAGCACTTCTCTTTGTGTCAAGCTTAGCCCAGATAGAAGAAGAGGCAACAGAGAGACAAGTGGGGAAGCTCGCTAAAGCCATTCAATAGCTTCAAGTGAGAGTAGTAGAGTTAGAACTGCAAGCAGTGCTAAGAAATCTCCAAGAAGTAAGAGTTTAGAGCGAAGAAACTGCCAGGAGCGTAGTAGAAAGAATCAGGGTGTTATCCTCAAAATGAAAGAAGCTCAGTAATTGAAGTGCATAGAATTATGGGCACCTTGCAAAAGACCCAGAGCTGAGGATATTGGAGGCACAACTACAGGAGGTGAAGTAGCAGGAATTGATCGTGCAAGCACAGCTAAAGTATCTTACGATCGTTGATAAGATGAAGAGTTCACGGGAGAAGCGCGCAGTTCAACAGTAGGTCACTGCTATCCAGAGCAGAGTGATGGAGGTGACACAACGACTCCAACTGGTGCAGGCGAAGCCTGCACCCTCTTTGAATAAATCGAGGGACAAGGATCACAACTGGAATAGGTGGTTGCAGCAGTGCAACAATGTTTGGAAGGGCCTCTAACCAAGCAATTCATTCAGGAGTTCATCGAGAAGAAGGCTCTGGAGAAGTAGTAAGTAAAGGTAGCTCGAGCTAATCTCGAGGCCTTCGAAGTAGTATTTCCCAGATCAGAGTGACTCAGGATGAGTCACAGGCGAGTGTTGGGGGCTTGTTGGCCCTCGACCAAGTTTTGTGGAAACATTGGTCGTGTTTGACCATTTTTGGGACCTCGACAGGCTGGTTGAAGATGGAGCACCCAGGCAAAGTAGATATCATGGGATGTCACTCTTTTTCCAGGCTTTTTTGGTTTTAAGGGTCTATGTAACAGGTATGCGATGTCGACCCATGGGGTTTTCCCATGTTTAGGCCCTTTTGTAATGTATAAATAAGTATCTATGCGAGGTAAGAAGGAGTCGCTGGCTTAGTGCTAATATTAGCTATGTGCAAGAGGATGTGTTAAGGCTTGCAGAGCTAAGTGCAAGCATTTTGTAAGTACTTTGTGCATAGTCTGTGTAAGGCTTTGTGCTTGATTTAACTCAGGGAAGGAGGACTTGGCAAGGTACACGCAGATCTCTTGTCCTATGCAGAGTTGGCTTTGTGGCTTAGTGCTTGTAAGGAGAGTGAAGAGACTAATAAATAAGAGAAGAAGAGTTGGTGGGCGTAGCCCCACACTAGGGTGAACCACATATATCCTGTATCGATGTGCTTTGTGCTATGATGTTAATGTTGTTTATGTATTTAATTTCTTAGTGTAGTAATATTGGTGTAATAGGTAGATCCATTGATGCTTAATGCTTTATACATGAATGAATGACTAGAATGTTTTTTCTTATATGTATTTAAGAATTACATTCATTAGAAGCACCAACTTCCTTTGTTTTCCAACTGCAACTAGAAGGAGGCTCCAACCCCCTAATTTCTCAAGCTACAACCCAAGGGAAGCTCCAACTACCCAATTCTCTATCTACAACTAGAAAGAGGCTACAACCCCTTATGTTCTTCGACTACACTCGGAAGGTGGCTACAACCACTTGTCCTTGCCCCATCCAACTGCCCTGAAATATAAGTAGAATGATGGAACCACTATCACACTATCATTGTGAGATATACTTCTATAAACCTATACCAATCATCCTATAATTAACATGTACCATAAACAAGTGCATCAAACATGCACCAAACTGTACCAAACAACCTGTAATCATCATGTACCATAAACAAGTGCATCAACCATGCAGCAA
>JASDQU011404058.1:13972-27818 GCA_032191745.1 Picea mariana
GTTACTTGTAACAATATTGTAAATATGAAAAGTCATAGGTGATAGGAAACTTGTCAGTTATTAAAGACAACCAATCATTTGATTTGTATTTATTTACTTATTATGTTAATGCAAAAAACATTAGCATGGAATTATCTTTTTTTCCATCCTTGGCCTCACAGTGGTATTTTGGTATTAGAGCCAACAAAACTAAATCCATGAGTAGATTCCCTTTTTTGGCGTTTTTCCCTTTGGTCATTCTAGTATGCTAGTCTATGCTCACGACCAACATTTTGCAAACCCTAACCCTAAATCGCTGGTATCCCATGACTCCCGTTCCACGTGACTCTCTCTCCATCGACTAATAGAATGGAACCATAAAATCTATTATGCATGAATGCTATTTTCCTTCTCGCACAATTCGTTCTCTAGGGAGGCACCATTCGCTGTTCATTTTCCACTCACACTGCTAACATACCTCTCAGATAGGTATTCTCTAATATCCATTTGATGGTATCTACCTCATTCGCCGGCGTATAAATATATCCATTCGAGTAGTAGCTGGTATATATATCCATTCGTTGGTATATGCATCCATTTTATGGTTTATTTTTTCTACGTTTTCCCTTCGTTTCACTACACGCCCCATTTTCACTAATTGGTGGTTAATAAAACCTGTTTTCACTTCATGCCTCCAATGTCGGCCTCAAACCCTACATCCAATGTTGTGGAGGTGCGACCAGTGTACCGCGACCTTATTCTCACAAACCCTACGTCATGAAATTTGGATTATAACTTTCTGAGTCTCGAAGTAAATGAGGTTTAACATCCTCGATTTGTGATTCCATCACTCGTTTTGGTCGAATATTCCAAAGAGGATCTCTTTTAATACCACGACGACTTAAATATAAGGTTTTTTACCATATGGATCCATTTTTGTGAGTTCATTTGTTGTGAGTTTGTTTGACACTATTGTGAGTTCATTTGTGGATATTCCTCCCAAGCATTCTTCACTAGAACCATATGCTTGAGAGTCGTGGATATTCCTCCCAAGAATTCTTCACTAGAACCATATGCTTGAGAGTCCCGGTTGGTATGCTTTGTCAATGGCATGCACACATAGAGAGGTGAAAGTGTGGTAAAAGCAATTACTTTTCCTTGCTTTACCATGGGACATGAAATCTTATACGCCACATCTTTTTGGATTTCAATAGCGGTTTGAATAATAATGCATGGATGGAAGTTGGTTGTTTTGAAATGATATAGCTGCAAGGCTTGTCACTGAACATTTTGAACATACATTCTATGAATATGTTCCATTTATTTGAGACGTGGAAATCATGGGAACTTCATTGGATGGACAACATGGATGCTGTAAGAGAAGACGCATCACAAAGAAGCTTAGAGGTAGAGGGGGTTGTAATAATCTCCATGAAAAATCCAACCTTCATTATACCCATTGTGGAGTAAATCGGTCACATGAAGCCACCTAATGCAGAGTTTCATGGAAGAAGATTAAAGAAGAAAGACATAGTCCCAAAGAAGATAGAGATAGAAATTCAAGACCAACTAAAGTTAAATCACCTACTCATTATGTTGTTGCCTATTACACATTTCAGAGAAATTTATTTGAAGAATTTGATGACAATAGATATATAAAGTCTCAAACCTTTGATAATGGGCACCATCACTTCCTGGACTCCCAGATTTTCTTATGCACAATGTACTCTATCTTCTAGAGCTGGAAAGAAACTTGTTGTCCCTTGTGCACATTAGATAGAAATGCCACTTTGTTCATATGTTCGGTAGAGTTGAGATAAGAAATGATTATGACAACATGGTTTTCATAAAACTGTTGAAGCTAAATGAGACATCTACCCATACGTACATTGTTGCATACCTCTCTCATCAGGAATCCAGTATAATTCCATATAGTCTTTTGTGACATGCTATATTTGGCCATATTAATTATGACAGTATTTGTTTGTTGAGAAAGAAGACTATTGAAGTTAAATGGGACATCTACCCATACATACATTGTTGCATACCTCTCTCATCATGAATCCGGTATAATTCCATATAGTCTTTTGTGACATGCTATATTTGGCCATATTAATTATGACATTATTTGTTTGTTGAGAAAGAATGGTGTTTCTAGTTTGCCTACTATTCCTAGGAAATTGAAGCAATGTGATGCTTGTATCCTTGGAAAGCACAACAAACAACCCTTTCATGATTCTGCTTCCAGAGAATGTAGAAAACTTGAACTAGAGAATGTAGAAAACTTGAACTGATTCATTTTGATTTGTGTGGCCCTATGCCTGTTCCTTCTGCAAATGGAAAAAAATATATCATGACTTTTATTGATGATTACACCATAATGTGTTGGTGTACTTGCTAAAAGATAAATCAAAAGCTTTTGAAACATTTAAAAACTTTCATGTTTGGATTCAAAATGAAGCTCAATATCATATTGTCTCTTTTCACAATGATAATGAAAGAGAATATACTTATAATGAATTTGAAATCTACCTTCGTCGACATGGGATCAAACATCAAACCACAGTTCCATACAATACCCAACAAAATGGTGTGGTTGAACGAATAAAGATGACACTCCTAAATATGGTTCGTTCCATGATGTTTTTCAAGAATGTTAAATTGATGTTTTGGGCTGATGTAGTTCTATGTGCAATTTATGTCAAAGTATGTGCCCATCTCATGGCTCTTCAAAATAAGATTTCTTATGAAATGTGGTATGGCCACATTCGTTTGGTGAGGCATCTCAGGGTCTTTGGTTCCACATGCTATGCCTTGATTCCTAAGGAGCAAAGAAGCAAGCTTGATGTAAGAAGTCAAAAGTGCATCTTCTTGGGGTATTGAAATAACACCAATGGGTACCATCTTTACAATAAGACAAAMAAAAAATTTATCCTTTCCAAAGATGTGATATTTCTTGAATCCACCAAGAAAGAAGAAATTGTTGAGAGGAATCTTGATCATCTCGACACATTCACTCGTGTAAAGACATATCATGAATTTAATGATGAGATTCCACATCTTGAAGTGTGGATCTCTATCTTGGGTCAATCTCTAGAATATCCTTATGAATCACCATCTTCCCCTCATGAAGAAGTTCCTGCCACTTCATCAGAGCCTAAAGTTCAATTGGATGATGTGATCGAGAAGATTGAAAAGACGAGGCTTGATGAGAAATCAACACCATCTCAATCAACTGAGCAACCTGGACCATCTCAGAAAGGTATACCAAAATGGCTCAAAAAAACACTTGAAAGTTTTCATCCTGATGAGGTCAGAAAGACAGAACCAGATTGTCCTCAAAACAATATGGAGGTAATGTAGATAGTTCAAACTCAGGTGATGTAGATTATATGGATGTTTCATATGATTGTAAGTTGAATTTATCTACTAACCTTGAACCAAATTCCTTTAAAGAAGTTGATTCTCACGATGAATGGAAAGATTCTATGAGAAAGGAATATGATGCTCTCATTAAGAATGGGGCATGGAAGTTGGTGGACTCTCCATTTGGAACCAAATAAATCAGTTGCAAGTGGGTACTCAAGAACAAATACATATCATATGGCTCACCTGATAAGCACAAAAAAAGGATCGTGGAAAAAGTATTTGCATAGAAAGAAATTGTTTATTATGAGGAGACTTTCCCCCCCACAACAAAATGGGCTACCATCCACACTCTATTTTCCATGACATCACAAAATGGATGGAAAATTCATCAAATGGATGTGAATACTACTTTCTTGAATGGATACTTGAAAGAGAATCTGTTCATGTCTCAACCAGAAGGATTTGTTGTGAAGGGACAAGAACATAAGGTGTGCAACATCATCAAATCTTTGTACGGATTGAAACACCATGATCATGGCATGAAAATTTAAATGAGCATCTTTTAAAACTGGATTTCAATCATTTCAATATTGACAATGCAACTTTGTTTTTCAAGAAAGTTGGAAAAATTGTTGTATATCTTGTAGTATATGTAGATGATCTGTTTATAATAAGGAGCAATGAGAACTACATTTCATCCATAAAGAAAGAGTTGAAGAAAGGATCCAAGATGAAATATTTGGGACATATTCACTACTACTTGGGAATTGAAGTGATTCAAAATCCAAGATAGATATTCATCTCCCAGAAGAAGTACATTGGAGAACCGTTGAACAAGTTTGGTGTGGATGAGTGCAATCTTGTTTCTACTCCAATGTAATAGAATTTGAAACTCGCATCAAAAGAAGGGAATGAATTTGAGGATGCAACCAAGTATAGACAACTTGTGGGAAGTCTTATCTATTTTACTACCAAACATTTAATTTGTTGTTGGGATTCTTTCTAGGTTCATGCAAAAGCCTTGTGAAGGAATTTGGTTTACTGCAAAAAGAGTTCTAAAATACTTGAAAGGAACTCAARATTTTGGACTAAAGTACTCTAAGGTAGAGGAATTCAACATGATCAAATATTATGATTCAGACTTTGTTTGGGATAAATAAAATGGAATATCAACTTCAAGCTATCTCATGAGTCTTGGATCAATAGTTGTCTCCTGGAGATCACRCAAACAATCAGTTCCAACATATTCCAAAATAGAGGTAGAATATGTGGCACCTGCAAAAGCAACAAATGAGATTGTGTGGCTCGGGAAAATAATTGAATATTTGTAGGAGAAACAAGTGAAATCTACTCCTCTTCTAGTTGAAAATACTTCTACTATCAAGTTGGCCAAGAATTCCATATTCTATGATCGAAATGAGAACATCAACACAAAGTATCACCTGATTCAATATCATGTAGAGGCCAAGACTACTTACTTGACACATTGTTCCACAAATGAGAAAATTGCAGAAATCATTACCAGAGTGCTTGGAAGAGAAAAAATTGAGAAATTTAGAATGATTCTTGGACTCACACACACTCCTTTTGATTAAGGGGGGGAATGTTGGATACATAGTCCTTAGTATTGTGTTACTTGTAATAATATTGTAAATATGAAGAGTCATATGTGATAGGAAATGTCTTCGGTTATGGAATAAGAATAATCATTTGATTTGTATTTATTCACCTATTATGTTAATGCCAAACACATAAGTGTGGAGTTATCTTTTTGTCATCCCTGGCCTAAAAATTATCATGGTGGGGTTTTTCTAGGGACAACATATTTTATTTACATGGTACAACACTTTATTAAGTTGAATCCCTCGTTGGAACATATGTTCACAATGATTTAATCTATTGGTAACTAATTGGAGGGGGACTATGATTATGTTTGAGAATTAACCTTTGTTCACAAATGTTGAGGTTGATTTAACCGTTCAATGGTTAAATTAATCTAATTTATCCAGACGAAGGTTAATATATTGCAAACCCTACTTCATTGGATTCCTTTTAACGCTTGAAGGGGGAAGGTGTCACATTACATGCATTTACTTGGTCATATTACTATATTTTGGCATAACCTTGGAGGGAGAACTTGTGGAGACACTTCTTTCTATTCTTGGAGGTGTATATTTATTTATTTCATGGAGTTTTGGCATGGTCAAAATCCTAATTCATCCTTGGATTTGTTTTGTTGGAGGTTTCCAACTTACTATTTTTGGGTTTGACTACTTCATCTTGCACATTCATCCATGCAATTGGTTTCCTTGGGATTTACTCATGTGGATTTGGGTGGAGATTAATAAATTTATTGTTGTTGACTCATTCCTTTCACAAGTCTTGAGGAGTTGTATCTACCATGGATATTTTTTATTCATTTATCTAGGTGGTTTCATATTAGAGAAAGAGTCCATGATGAATCTTTCTATTTTGAGAAATTTCTTGGAGGCTTGATAGAGCCTTTCTTGTGAAGTGATCCAACTAGTTGGTATCTTGCACACTTTCTCATGCATCTTGTGGACCACTTGATATTTGTTTATGGCAGTTATGAAGCACTCTCCCATGCCAATAAAATTTTATTGTATTTGTATGCATGCATCTTGGGGGGTCACACTATTGAGGCATTATTTTACCATTTTATGGAGCACTTGATGTGGTCAACCATTGATTTAGAGGAGCCACCCCACCTTCTTGTGCTATTTTTAAAGGATGTTGCTTAAATACCCCATTATTTTTTTATTGTTTAACTTGTCATGGAGTTAGTTAACAAATATTGTATTTTGTTGCAAGAGATGAATTTCCCTCTATACAAAGAGGAGCTTCTCTTCATTTCATGTGGTAATTGGAATTTGGAGGATTTTGGAGTGAGATTAGTGATTGGATATTGGAGCTTAGAGATGATGGTGTTGGGATACTTTGTGTATCAAGTTTTAAGACTAATGAATACACGAGGCATTATTATTTTGGAGTATGGTTATTTTCTATGATATTCATTTGTTGTAAATTTGTTGTAGAAACTTTTTTCTTTCATTCTAACATAAAGGCCTAGTTATGATAACAATACTCATCTAGGAATAATCAATGTGAAGAGGCTTTCCCTTTTCTTATTCATTGTCTTATTTATGTTTTTTTCCCTTCATATAATAAACTAATTGTTGAAATTGAATCATAATTCGTCCTAATATGATAACACCTTCAAATTTCTTTGATAAGTATCACCCCTAGCTTCCCAAGATTAAGTTTTCAAACATTAATTTCCAACAAACAGTTAAGTTTGAATCACATCAATTTAGTTCTTTTTACGTTAACTATACACACAAATTATGAATGCATCAACAAGTTATTTCATCCCAAAGGTTAAATGTGGCAAACTAGCACTTTCTACATGTTACACCAAAATCTAGCACCCTTGTATGATGTAAAGTCCCAAGGATCAAGGGGTTGGTTTGTGTAACTTAGGAAGGATACCCATTTCCACCTCAGTATCTATTCCTCACACTTTTGGTTGGATCTTCTCCAATTGAAGGGGGGATTCCCTAAAGATATAATTTCTAAGGATATGGAGTGGAGGCTGAAGGTGATTTGTGAAGAGTTAGCCTAAGCAAAACAAATAATTGTAGTGAAATGGAAAATGAATGGAAATGAGAAAAGGAAATGGGAATGAAAGGAAAGTAAGAAGAGGAAACAATGAAATAGGATGACGAGGGACTAGTGCCTATCAATCGAAGGGTTAGTGGAGTCACAAGACATTGCAAAACGAGTGGAATTGTTTGTCATGATCAAGTACTTTAAGGTAGGCTATGAGGAATAAATACTAATTTGACACCTTCCAACAACCTAGATAAAAGATCTAGTCTGATACCTTCATCAAATAATTGTTTACCCAAGGTAAAGTGAACTTATTTGATACATTAAACCTTAATATGCCTGTTGGAAATTATAATATGGAAACTAGTCTTGGAGGGATTAATTTCCACACATCAACTCAACATAAATGTTTTGTTGAACCTTGATTTTCATTTTTGATATTGATTGGATGAGGGATTATTCTTCCTTTCGGTTCTAGTCTCTTGCCCTAATCCTTCAAATAAATAAACCAATTCTTAAGGGGTTTCTTCTTGATCTAATAATACATTTGATTCACCTTGACTCAATTTAACTTGTTGTATTTGGAACTGATATCTAATTCCTTCCATCAACTATTTAAAAACCTTCAAAACCCCAAAACTATGTTTTACTAAGGCTACTCTCAACTTCACCTTGTGTCTGACTGCATGGTCTTAGTAATCCTACTAGGGATAGCTCCCTTGAGCCAGAGGAGAGTTGTCCTAAAGTGAACACGATAGATTGATTAGGTGATAGTAGTGAGAATCCTAATATTCCCCCCCCTAACTTTTACCTTGTGGATTAGGGATTTTATCATTAAGTACAATTTGGGTGGTAAAATTTTGGTGCCATTGCCAGGGATAAAGTCCATTCACATTAGAAATTTGAATACTATGATTCATGACACATTTGTGAGAGTGTTGTATTGAACATATTTTCTCACATGGTGAATTCATGAAGGGACAAATCCATCGTTCCTTACATATTTTGAAGATTTATTTTGGGGTAGAGGTGAGCACATCCATCAATTGTGAAGGATATTTAAAGAAATCTCATTATGGTGACTCCAACTTTGATATTGGTACAAGGCATGAATTGTATTTTCATATTTTTATTGATCATATTGAGGATATACAGTATAATATGGATGATACATGGGGACATTTGGATTTCTCATAAATCCCTAGGTATCCAAATCAAGCCCCCTCCCCTGGAATTGCTTGAGAAAATCCTAATTTTCATTAGACAACGTTAGAATCTTTCTTATCATGTTTGAGACTTCATGCATTTTATGACAGACCTAAATGCTATTCATGAATATGTTATGATGAAGTTGTTTACATGTACATTAGGGGGAATTGTTGCAAAACATTTTCACAAAGGTTATCCAAGGGGTTTGTATTAACTCCTAAGTTTCATTAAGATTTTTTGTAGATTTTGTGATTGTGACCAATTGCTTGAAGAATTCAATGGTGGATGTTTTTTTGCTTCAAATTGATCTTGAAATAAGAAGAAGATTTGATGACATTTTGAAAGCCTATCAAAACAATCCCATATAACTATTTTTAAACAAACATGATGAAATGTATGAGATAGTAAATTCACTAGTTGATGTTGTATGAAAKAAATACTAATAGTCATCCCAAGTGAACCCTCATCACAACTCCTTGGACAATGATTAACCCATGATTTTTTCTATAGGGCTATTGGAACTTGACATGGAAGAGGATGACAACTCATATTTTAAGTTAGATTGTGATTATCCCTTGGCACCAACTTCCATCATTGTCACAAACACTATTGCTACCAAAAAGAGGTATATGATGATGCACATGGTTCAAGTTTTATGGAGATATCATATGAAGACCATGGAGCATATTTGGAATCCCTTAGTGAAAGACAATCAAATGGTAATAATATCCTTGGTGCTATAAACAATAAATCATACCTAAACACAAAAAGAAACAATGATCAAGATGCTTCTAATCCTCCAGAGACTGAGATAATGGAGATTGAACAATTTTATGAGGTCAAAGTATCACTTTCTGATCATTCTAGCTTGACATAAAATGAGTATGACAACAACACTAGCACTCATGATGTCCTTCTTCTCAATGTGGATATGAATCAATATTTGGAATAATGTAGTCATCAATATTACATACTATATTTTGGTGGACCTCCTATTTTTTATGATGACATTGACTATGACAAAAAGGGTGATATTGTGACAGTCTTGTTACATGATCCTAATGTAATATAGATAGAGATATTTCCTCCTTTTGGAACAGGGACTCATCTTGAAGAAATAACACCCTGTCATCTTGATAGAGATAATGAAAATGAATAGGGAGATGCTTGCATCGACATCCATACAACATATATGAGGGTAACATGCCATCTTGACAAAAACTGCCAACAAAAAGGAAAAGAACAATCATATAATCAAATACCTAGATTTAGATGGAAACATCTTTCCTAGATTCTTTGATATTAAGGTTGGATTTGAACATCATATTAAATAATTCTCTCTTTTTTATGATTCACATGTCGATCCATTTTCATGTTCATTATTTGAACCATATCCAACACAATAGAGAGGTGTTCTATCCCCATCACTGGTATTCATTTGTAAGACACATATTTTTGTTGCTTGGATAACACTGATATATATTCATGTTTAGAAATCAAAAAATAAGACGATGTTATGTTTTCATATGGTATTCGATTACCTAGATAGGAAATTTCAAAGCAACAAAACCCTTGCCATGGATATGGAATATATGATGGTAGTTGTATTGAGGCCACTTATTTTCATCCCAATGAAACAAGAATAGGTGTCATGCATTCTCAACATGTGGTAGATGAGAAACAAGTCAAGGAAGCGGGTTCCTATAAGGGTTCTGAGTCACAAAGAAACCTAAGTTATAACATCCCTAGTTTTAAATCCCCACAAATTATAATGTAATTGTATAGATATGATTTAGGTTGGTGAGCCAATATTTTTGGGCCAGAGAGTTTGTATTGTTTTATATGGTAGAGGTATAAACTATGTATTATGTACATTGAAATAATTAATAAAAATAATAATCACTAGCTGCGATACAAGAGGGATGGTAATGATGGGGGGCTATGATTCCAAAAGAGAGGGGGCTAAAGGGGGATTCAAAGGGGAAATGCCATTTACTTGAGATAATTTTCCATTACCGTGTAATCCTTCCTTTGACTTTTTATATACTCAAACAATGAATTCATGTAATAGGGTTGATTTGTGAGATTACCTCAGGGATCCAAAGGGGAAATTCCATTTACTTGAGATAATTTTACATTACCATGTAATCCTTCCTTTGACTTGTTATACACTCAAAAAATGAATTCATGTAATAGGGTTGATTTGTGAGATTACCTCATAGAGTTATTGGCTGCATGGGATGAGTACAATCAACATGGGGAAGTGTGAGATTCAACTTTCTTGGTCAAAAGAAAATTCATATGAAAAAAAAGGGTTAGTTTTTACATGTTGATTTTTGGGCAACAAGAGGAGAGACAAGTGTTGGGAAGAGCACTAGCCATGTAGTTCTTGATGGAAACCATTATTGGGTTGTGTTTATGTTGGAATAGTGGCTAGTGTGCTTGTAAACACCTGTTGTGTTCCCGTGGAGTGTTTCCTGTTGAGGAAATAGCTCAAGAGCTTTATGAAGGATATTGTGAACACTCCTAGAGTAGACAAGAGTTTCTAAAGTCCCTAGATGGGATATTCCTGGCCAACCAAGTGTAGTGGAGGCCTAGAGGGAAGTGGTAAGGACCAAGGGACTATGTGCGGTGAAGGGGGATCCCATTCCTTAGGTTGTGTGGATTACGAGGAAGAGAGTTGGTGGATTGGAACTACAATTGGAGTAGAGATTGGGTTTTGGGATGTTGAATGTGGAAAGTGGAAAAACAAGAGGGCCATATCTCCTTGTGAACTCATATCCTCAACCTGGTGGTGGCTTGTTGTTCAGAGAAAATGAACAACAAACCTATAGCTGGGAGGAATGTCCTTTGTACACAGCTAGTTGGTTATTTTATAAACATATAAGTTTTTTGTTGTGTTTATTATATTAATTATACCGTGTAAATGAATATTTGAATGTTATATGTTTACTTGATTTATTGCATTCATTTTTTAAAATATGTTGTTAGATGTATGATAAATTATGGGCCTACTGCCCTTTGGTTTATTTATATGTATGGCGTGTTTTAAATTTTGTGTTAGTAGGTAGGTATGTTACAAATTGGTATCATATATTTTGGTTCAACACCAGACCCATATGGGTTAGGGATCAACATGAATTTGACAAAAAATCATTGTTACATATTTTGGATCTGTGATGGATTTGGGGAAAATTGTGAAAAAAGAGTGAAATTCCCAAATTTTGGGGTCGATAATGCATGTAATTTCACAAGGGATTCCAAATTGATGGTCGCAAGGTCATGTTTGGCTGAGGGAATACAAGTTAAAATATTCCATCGTGGTAAAAAAGCAAAGGAACATTTTTGGTCGGAAAATAAAATTTTAGTAAAAGTATAAAATTTTCAAAAAAAATTATAATTTTCTGGATTTTTGGAAAAATTATGTATAAATGATGACATGGACTGTACCTATGATGTGGAATAAAAAGGTCCACAATGGAAATTCCATGATGTAAAAAGGTAGGAGTCGTGGAACAAAGTTTATGAATCAGTGGTCGAGATCACTTAAATTTTAAGAATCAATGGTTGAGATTCATTTGCAGGTTTGGAGAGGTCTGACAAAGTTTAAAGTAGTTTGGTGAATCAATGACTGATATCACTTCGATATCAAAGACAATAGTATAAATCCAACAAAGAGGATGATTTTTAGAATATTTCCTTTGGAAGAATGTGTTTGGGAAGATTCTTTTCAGGAAAATCAACTTTCGGGAAAATATTTTTGAACAAGTGCTTTTGGGAAAATCCTTTCGGGAGAAGGCTTGTGGGATGCAAATTTTGGAAAGAATTACGAGCATGGCAATTTGATCATCCCAATGGGAAAATTCTATGAAGGTGAATTCCAAAGTATTGTGGGATGTGAATTTTACGAATAACCACAAGCATGGTAAGTTGATCTTGTCGATGGGTGAAGCCTAATGGTGCGAGTCTTATAGTCTCGCAGGATGTGGATTTCGGGTGAACCACAAAAATGGTAAGTTGATCCTCCCAATGGTAAAATTCCACAAATATTTTATTGATAGGATTGCCGCTTGTGGGTTTCGGTAAAACCCTTATAACATGATACTCAAAACTCTAATGGGAAAAGTTTGTAAAGGTAAAGCTGGATAGTCTTGTGTCCTATGGGTTTCTAACATGCTACTTGATACTTCGATGGGAAGAGTCAATGAGGGATTTTTCCAATTGGATTGCAGAAGGTTTTGCTGATGGCTGACAGAGAAAAATGGTTGATGATAGGCACATGTGTGATTAACAAGGTTCTATAATAGTTCCAAATAATTTGAAGATAAAATCAAGTTGTTTCAAGAACCACTAAACTGATCAATTTCTAAGAATATTTTCATGATTTTGAAGGTAAAAAACGTGCAGAGGCAATTTGAGGCCATAAACATCTTTTCTAGGGAGTTGAAATCCCAAGAACTATTTTAAATTTGGTACATAGAATATTTATTTCTTAAATGAAATAAATCTTTAATATCTTTACAACAAGTCATTCCAAGCACAAAACATAGCTCATATGAGAAAGTTAAAGCTGGAACAATATAAGGTATAAATTTGGTGCTAGTCTACTTCCAGAGGGCATAGCTCCTTGCTTCGAAATCAATTCAGGGCACAAGAGTAGTCTATGGAAATTTCATGGACCATAAAAGAGAACCATGGAACTAGAATTGGAATCTGGGTACCTAAAATTGTACAATATGGAAGATAAGAAACTTGTAGCATAGAGGGATAAAAATGAGAAAACAATCTAAACTTGTACATACCATAACTATCAACTTGTAGCCCATTTAAAGGTGAAATTTTTATAGATATCTCAAAAACAAGCCATGGAGATACTCTTTTGGAGTCTTGTTAAAATTCAAAATGGGCTGGTGTGGAAATGGTAAATTAGGGAAAATATCCACTATTCCAGACCACTTTTTGAGGATTTTGGGATCTTCAAAGGAGGAAAAGGGACCCTAGATGGAAAATATAAAAAAATTTATTTACTGAACATTTCATGAACTCATCAATTGAAATAAGTTTGTTGAAGTGAATTTTTTCTAGAAATTCTCAGTTTGGAAAATAGACAATTTGGCTAAAAATTCTAAGTCCGGAAAAAGGGGGTGAAAAGGGACAAAGTTTCCATTTCCAGATTGTTGTAGATTTTGACTAGATCATTAGATTAGAAATATCATAATTTATGTAAACTTGCAATAATCAATATTATTAGTGTCTCGTACAATTTTTTTTCTAGTTCCTAAGATTTTTTCTTCGACAGGTGAAAAGAGTTGGCCTCTGAAAATGACTTTGAACTAGTGAAATAGGTGCAAGATGGGTGGAATTGTTGATTTCAGGAAGCCATAACTTTGAGCTCATAAATTAAATTGAAGCATGAGTATGGACATTGGAAAGATAATATAGAGGAAAACATGACAAAATGTTTGAGTTCTCTAAGGGATCATCTGGTTGTTTCATAAATTTGCAGGAAAAATGGAGTTGGATTCCATGAACCATACAACTATTTAAAGTGGAAATAAATTTTTAAATAATGTTAATTTTGGAATTTTTTTTATGTATGATAGAAGTGCATTTCAAAGGTGTGTATTGGGTTAGAAAGAGTATTGAAACTCATGATAGT